>JAAAKE020072880.1:0-24998 GCA_010014785.2 Anisolabis maritima | reverse complement strand
GCCTTGGAAGGGAAACCATCCTCTGGGTGAGTGGGTGGGTGGGTGGGTGGTTGGGTGTTATTAAACCTTTGTGAATCTTGAGTGCATCTCACCCCCGACTGCCCCCGAACCCAGAACCCCAGAACGAGCTAGCGCAGCTAATTAAATAAGTTCCAATCCTCACGCGCGCCATATTTAATTAAACTTTAAAAATAAAAGGAGAGGAAAATCGTGGATGATTGTGTGCCTATGTATGCGTTTAGGGACCAAAGCAAAAAGGGTCCAGGGGGTATCGCCATTAGCAAGACTAATTTCACGAATATAGTTCGGCTTAAGCGACTCACGTTCAGGCGATTCGTTTTCGCGCCTCACTCTTATCCGACTCCTCCGGCGGGGGCGATTATTTTAACGCTCTTATGATTACGAGCAACGACCCAGACAATGCATGATAAAAAGCTAAAATAAATTAGGAATATCTCACCATTGGCGTAGATTAACGGGTTTTTGATTTCAAACTTAAAAAAAAAAAATAATAAAACTTCAGTTTATATGTTATTTATTATCCATTAATTAAAGCACTATTAATATTATAACAACTTTACTAGAGCATTGTTATATTCAATTTAAAGTAGAATAAACTCGTAATTAAAAAAAAAAAAAAGTATAATCAAATTTTCATTTAATTAATTTTTGTTTATTTAATTAATTTATTTATTTAAAGATGAAAATCCTACCATGACTAAAGATAATGAGAATTTATTTACAAAATTATATCGATAACTTCTGTGTCTTTGTACAAATATTATAATACTATAAGAGGCAAGGAAGGAGTAGCTCTCTTCTCTTACAGGTATCTAAAAAATTTGTGACGAAGGATCTTTTTGATTTCATAGTTTTAGCGTGAGATTAAAAACTTAGGAAAATATCCCTATGAAAAATAATTTCTCATTTAATTTAGTAGAGCATGAATAGTTTTGAATGAGCCCTTTGAATTCAAGAATACAACACAATTATTCATGCAGAAAAATATATAAATGTGTTAATCTTCTTTCTGTCCTTCCTCTCTTGTGGTTCATTTACTGTTTATATTTTTTTGATATACAGAGCATTAAAAAAATTGCGGCTGGGAAATTAGTGATAAAAAAAAGATCGATAAACTAATTGCGAGAGGAAGCAATTTTATGATTTAATAAAGAGAAAATGTAGAGTATTTAAAGCATTCAACACTACCACATCGAAATTTGTGTGAGTTTGTTTTGATGTGCTCAGAATACTCTATATTTTCTCCTTATCTCTGTTTAGTGTTTGTTTAATAACGCCATTAAATCTACCGACCGCTTTTTTTTTACACCCTGTATTAAATATCAATAATGAAATAATCAAACCACATCTCCCTATAAAGTTGAAACTTTTCCTCATTAGAAACTTGCCAATAGCTTAGAAAAGAATTCTTCTTACTGGCAAAATTAAAAATGTAGGGTCATATATCTCCCCCCTCCCTCCAAAAAAAAAAATCTGCATTTTTCTGTGCTGGAATGAGAGCATGCTCGTCGTATAGTGGCGGTGGTGGGGGGAATGGGTGGTTATTAACCAAGCCGCGAGGTTTAATCGTGCGGCATAGTTTCATCAAGCAGCCTTTGCTGACAGTTCCTTGGTTGGGGGTGAAGAATGTCCAACTGGCTGTCCGAGGGCCCAGGAATTTTTATCACCACCATTCCCACCCTTATACTCGCATTATCTTTCCAGCCCTTTGCCATTGAACGATATTTTTCACCTTCATATACTCTATTAGAGGTTACGGCATAATATAATAACGGGCCGCAATCTGCGCTTATGGCGAATATGAATATGCTATAAGCTAATGTTCTAACATTTGCGTCATTTTTACGAACTCGTAAATTTCTTAAACATACTTGTTTGATACAGTGCCAAGAAATTTCTCTTGCATCTTATATATATGTATATATACATCTAATGAATATAATCTTTAATATGTTTTAGAAAGAGAATATAAATTTTATGAAGATACTATGTGCAGATTTTTAGCGCACATTTAGTAGCGTGTATATTTTAATAGAGTATAATACCAAAGAGTAATTAAATAAAATATGATCAAAGTAATGTATGCAAAATGGCGCCCCATATACAATATACATAGAATAAATATGTATGTAGAGAAAGCACGTGCTCACCCTTTGCTCCCATTTCATCGCCTATATTATACATACGTACATATATATAAGTACATACCTATATTGTGTAAAAGATAATCTTTCCATTCGTTTTCAGCTCTGATGCGTTCTACTCATTTAAAGGTTTAACAATTTATTCCTTTAATATGAATGTCATTAAAATGATAATATTCTAAACTTTTAATAGTTTTCATATTTACATATTTTTTAATTATTAAACATCCATTTTAAAAAGATTAATTTTTAATTAAAAATATTTGCATGTAAATGGTAATTTCAATAGTTATCATAAAAAATTTTCCATTTCATTGACCGTATAGGCTCTCCTGTTAGAATCTCTATTTATCCGAAATGTTCGGAGACACTTGAAAAGGCAGGTGATTTCTACCGTCTTAGCAAGTGAATTACTTTATTTTCTATCATCTCTTCTAACAATTTCTCCCGAGACTCTTTCATTCAAACTAATCACTACTTAGAGAGGCTTTACTGTGAATTAGCAATTTTTTAAACTTTGAGCATGAGGCGTCTATTTAGATTTCGTTCATATTTATTTAAATTAATTATAGGCAATAAATTTTATCGTTCAGCGCGGATGGGAAGCGACCAACTGACCTTTAGATGAAAAATTTTGGTAACTATTCAAATGTTTATTTTTTTTTTCTCCAAATACAAAACAAAAAAAGAAATAATGATTTTCTTTTGCTAATTCATTTGTTATTCATTGTCAGTTGATTTAAATTAGGAAATGAATATTTTAACGAGTAGTTTGCACTTTGAGAGAGCCTCAATGATTAGTATTTCCTCTCTCTCTTCACTCTCCCTCTCTCTTTTGGAATCGTAAAGTTTTAATCTGCTTTTCTTCAAGAAATAATTATAAAGACGAGAGTTTAGAACCAGATCGTTAATTTAACGACATTGAATAAAGAATCGCATTCGCATTCGGTGGCCAAGGAGAGGGAGGGTAAGAGTGAGAGTGAGGGCCACATCAAGCCCAGCCAGCCACCTGCAAGGAAACGAACAAAGCAAAAAGGGATGTTAATTATTTCATCACCAAACAAACGAGCTCTCGCCCTCTTAAAAGCATCTCTTTTTATTTTCTTCCTCCTATATATAATTATGCAAAACTGCCATTCTTATCGACGAAAATCCTCTTGATATTCTTTTTTTTTTTTTTTTCGTTAAAAACTTTTTTCTTTTGTTTTATTATTTCTTCTTTTAACTCTTTAATTTAATAATAATTTATTTACTAATCTTTCATTTTTTTTTATTTTCATCGAAATATATGAACCCGAATTTACTATGTTAATTTACTCAAAGTATTTTAGAGCTTTGAGGAATCTACCTCACACCTTCTGGACCTTTGACTCCAACCTATTGACACACGTGAAGTTTCTCTCTCCAACTCCATCCCCTTAATTAATATATCTATTTCCAACCTTTCATCCAACCTAATCTATGCCTTGTAGAATGGCCTAATTTGAGGAAGGACTCTGAAGAGTAGGCTTAACGTCCTTTGGACGGAGTATTACTGCAACCTCTTCTCTTTGAGAAGTTACTCGAGTTCCTATCCTATTTAATCCCAGGCCATATATATTTTTCCATACTCTATACCGTTTCCTCCAAGGAGCTCTTTTATTTTTTAATGTTTTAATTATATTTATTTTTTTTTTTACATTATAAAAATAACTTATTGATATATACCTCGATATATTATTGTTTATTAAAATCATTTTAATGTTTATTTTAATTTTTTTTACACAACTTGTTTGCCTTAAAATTAATATTCAGTGGAAATGAATATTCGGTCTTTTTATATACGATATATACATATATATAGACTTTCATACGAACATCATTATTATTAGTAAAATAATAAATGGATTTTACGAATTTACACTTTATATATATATATATATATATTCATTTTAATATACATTTTTATATTGAATGCTACCAAAAGCAATTTACTGCTATTAGACTTTTTTAAATGGCATAAAACACTTTTATCTGGACGTTAAAATATATTAACATATTATTAATGGCATGATTGCTGTAATCGGGTTTAACAGTGCCACAAAAGTCCTCCCCTTTAAAATATTAATCTCTTTCATATATGAACGGAACTCCTACTTATAAGGAAGTTCTGCACGTGCACGTCTACATAAAGCCAATCAATACTCAGTACTGTAGATCAGAAATTTGAGGATTTAATTGATTCTGGCATTTGGCTTGCACTTATTTTCGTCCACTTGTTTTT
This sequence comes from Anisolabis maritima, assembly GCA_010014785.2. Lineage (NCBI taxonomy): Eukaryota > Metazoa > Arthropoda > Insecta > Dermaptera > Anisolabididae > Anisolabis > Anisolabis maritima. The sequence goes on along the minus strand of JAAAKE020072880.1, from coordinate 20,570 downwards.
TATTTTTCTCAATTATATTTTACTACTTCGTATAGGCCCATATTGTGAGAAAGACTCTAGATAACCATTTACTTTCCCCCTTCTCCAAATATTAAGGCCTCTTAAAAAGATAATAGTAGATTATTAAAGAATTCACTACTCTCTGGTGAATATGTGGATGGCGACCACAAGTCACACAAGAGCGTATATCTCTTCTCTGAAACCCTAAATCCCAGGTTTCCCCTCCGCTCCCTTCCATCAATGGGTCGCCGATTGTTTTTCATATATTTACCCTTAAACACGGAACAAGATAAAGATTAAGGCATAGAAGAAATAATTTCAATTTCATTTCATTGGGAATTAATTTTTTGTTTATAAGTTTTTAAACAGAATGCTCCCGATAATTGAATAATAAAATAAAGCTTTAACGATTTCAAATAAACTTGTCGCAGAAGAAGAACAAATAAGAAAAAATAATTGTAGTAAATATCCGTAAATGTTTTTTTTATTATCCTTCATGCTTTATGTTAAATTGCTAAATTTTAAATATTAGTAATTTAATAAACATTTATGTTTCATTTAATAGTAATTTATTATTTGCCTATATATTAGATGACACATAAAATAAAGAGAGATAAATTAATGACATTTTCGCTAATTGAATAAATGGGAAATGAAACCTCAATTTATTGAAGAATATCACTTCCATCTCTCTAAATGACACTAAAGTGTTCCTAAAATTAACTCTATTTGTCAAATAAAAAAAAAAAATTTATTTCTTTTGAAATATGGGGTTATTGTTTTAGTTTCACTCAATTTTGACTTATTTCAATAGGACCAATTGATTTCACCTTGAACACAAATGAGTTGCTAGATAGAAAAGTCGCCTGTGCAAGTTAGACTTTACTGGAATAGAATTTTATATTTTTTTTCATTAATTGTTTACTTTAGTTTATATTTACTAGAATTTCTCTTTTTAGAGATAGCATGGCTTGTAAAAATAAGTTTGTTTCTTTTTTCTGTAAGTATGATCTTCAAAATACATATCATTCTGACTGACTATATAATAAACAGAACAAGTAGAAATAGAAAGGAAGGAGATTTTCCAATCTACCGAAATCTTTATAATTCGTCCTGATGAGAACACTTGTCTTACCTTGACACATATTCAAACAACTTCACTGATGGGAAGTATCTTGCCAAACCATGATTGGTATGGGTAGATTGGGAGAAATCTTTTTATTCTTCTAATTTAAGAATTACTTTGATATATATTTGCTATATTTAATAAATTATTAAATTATTTTGGCCTTACTTGACAACGAAGATCTTGGTGGCTGTTGTTCTTCTCGCCGGTAATTGTAAGTTATGGAATATTGGTATACTAATAAAATAAATTTCGAATGATTATTCTCGTTAAGGGAGCCATGGATGGTGACTAACATTTATCCGAGCTGAGATTGGCATTTCTTCTCCTTTCTTATGCCAATCTTTCTTCCCCTCTCCTTCTTAAGCGGGCAGCTTGGTTTCTTTCTTGGTCGTTGAGCTTTATCATGTCTCGATATAGATTGTCGATATTTAAAATGGTTTATTAAAGACATAGAGTCCAAGAGTGGAGAGACTCATTTATTTGAATAGAAGGTCCGTGACAAAATGAAAAAATCATTCCCTTCTTCAGGGGAGAGGGAGTGGGGGGGGGGGGGCTGATGAATTAATGATCAGACTGATCAATATTTAGAGGTGGCCAAGCAAACAAGCGTTATAAAATGCCTAGCCTCGACCTTTCTTTTAATTTAAAAAAATCAAATTTTATTTTCAAATTCCCCTAGGGATGAAAACACTCATTGTGTGTGAATGAGATTCGTTCAAGAATTTTTCACATTCATTATAAAACAGCTAAATTTTCGTTGTTTAGATATTTATTAAATTAAAAAAAAAAAACCGCATTGAAATATGTTTGAATTTTTTTAATTCATTTTATTTAGAGAGAAATAAAAGTCATTATTTGATTAAAAAAAATATTTATAGGATTGATTTTCTATTTATTTTTATTTTTCGTGTTCAAAAGGATTTACTTTTTAGAAATTAAAAGCCCTTTATTCGTAGTATATATTTGTGCCAGTCCTAAATAGTTCATTTATCCAAGGCTTGGTTTCGGGATCTTGGTGAGAGAGCTTTCCACTAATTCAATTTATAAGTTTTATTTTAAATGAAATTAACCTTTAGAAATAAACTATAATTTTTTTTTTATTCAATTTCGACTACCGAGGCCATTTTATCTTTAAATATACTATATACCTGTATTAATGATATAATATCCTCTTGCCCCTCAATGCCACCTATACCAAGGTTCAGCGATGCTTGGCCTTTCTTAAGAACGATCTCTGGGTCTGCACCTTTTCTTTCCGTCTATCTTATAAATTATACGGTTTGATTTTATTAATATGTAAATCTGTATATTTTTGTTTCCTAATATTGTATATATGATTTATTTTCATTTAAAGAATTATTTTTTGTTTTATTTATCAAATGTGCTCCTCTTTTATATTTTCTTTACTAGACATTGTTTCATTATAGCTAGTAAATAAGGAACTACTAGATGAAAAGTAGACATTGTTTTTCTTTTCTTAGCCTGAGTATTATTAGTTGAATCTGAAGGACACCTTATTTCAGCCTCTTCTAATTACTCTTATTTTTTGATTATATCATGTTTGACTTATTCTATATTATTTCTTTTTTCTTTCTAGAAGCCTTCGATAGTTCTGGTTCCATAGGAGAAAATTTCTTCTTTTCGCCCTTGCTGGGCATCTATTTAAAGATTTAAATTCAAGTTTGAAATGTTTTGTTATAACTTATTTGTTATATTTTGAAAATATTTAAAGTTAAATTAATCAAATATTTCAAAAATTGTTATAATATTATAAATATTTTTTTTTTAGTCACTTCAATTGGTATCCAATTGATTTAAATAAATTTTCATCAAACTTCCTGGGATCCGAACCCCCACCCCTTGACTTTCAAGATTATCAATGTCAATATCTTTAATCTTTCGGTCATGGGGGGTGAGGGGCGCATAAATTAATAATTTTTTTCGACTGAGGCCGTCCGTATATAGACTTTAAACGATACAAATTTATATTATGCCATATATATTTTTTTAGGAATATTTATTTATTCCATTTAGTTTCCATTTTATAAAAATAATTCAAATTGTCTGGGATCCGAACCCACATCTCTTCAATTTTAAATTAGAAGTAGATGTCTTGCCTTGTATCTAAATGTCCTCAAATGCCGAAAAAAAAAAAAAAACAAAAACTCATATTATTACTAAATATCTTTGAATCTCTTATAATAGTCAATATAAGATAAATATTTTAAAAATAAAAAATAAAGTCTATATTAGATTTCTAAAAGTACACATAAAATGAAGCTTTGCTATTTATTTTCATTGGAGAAGGAAGTAAATTAAAATTTCCCTATTATATTTTGTTTTTATTTGTTTACACATTTATCACTCGTTCTCTAAATCCAGAGGTTAAATGCATACTCTTTTACTCGGTTTTTTTATGTTTAGGTAATATAAAGGCTTTGTTTAAAAAAAAGATAATGACTTAATGGCTGAAGGAATGACTCGCTTGGTATTGAAGTAAAATTTTATATGCTAGTTAATCCATATATCCGTAAGTCAAGGTGGTGGGGGCCATAAGAGTAGATTAGCCCTGGCATATGAGCCATCAAGCCTCGAATGATCCTCTGTGGGCGATACAATAGTTGCTAGTTTAATAGGGCAGCTTTGTCCTATTTCGAGAACACACTTCTTGCGAATAAATGGCCAAATTAAAGGGGTGAGTTGGCTTTATCGATACGATACGTTACGCCTCGGGCAATTAAAGTCCACGGATATAAACAAGCCTTTATCTTGAGCCAGCCTTAAGCCTAAAAAGCATCCAGTCTTCTATTTGTGTCTGTAATCCAATTGCCATCGCAAAAATTGCCTTCTTTGCATCTGTTTAATTTAATCTACATATGGGCGGATTGCTGGGTGTGGTTTAAAAAATTGTCCTTTCTTCTATCTTCTAAATATTTATTTATTGAATTTGGTGTGGTTTAATTTTACTTTAAAAAATGGTGATAAATTCCTCTAATAATTCGAAAATATTTAAATAATTTGAAATATACTTTCCAATCAACATTTATAAAAAGAGAGAGGAAAAACATTTTTTAAAAAATCGTTATCCTTCATAAATCCAATTAATGGGTTCAAATTATTTATATTTACTTTTGCGGAATTAATATTGGTACTCAGGTGGTAAGAGTGTCTGTTACTGTAGAAGGATGCGTTCCAACTTTCTTATTCCATCAAGATAGAGGCAATCAACTTTTTTCTCTTTATCTCTTGATTTGGGGTTGCCTTTGCAAATTAAGGAAGTGACTTAGAGGAGGAACAAGTCGGTCAGTAGCATCTGAAGCTTGAAGAAAGGCAAGAATTTTATAATGATGTTAAATATATATTTTATTAAAAAAAAAAAACTAATTTAACACATTTGAAAATAATTTTAAAAATTTTGAAAATTAATTATTAATTCTAATGAGAATAGTTTTTTAACAAACCACGTATATAATCGATTTTTCACACTATTAATTAATATTAATAATAGAATGTAATTAAAAAACAATTACTCTAATCAATTAGATTGTTTTTTTTTTTTAATTGAATTTTTTATTGAATCGAGAAATGGAACTGGTTGGTAGGATTCTTAATGCATAAAAGTATTGTATCGATTTCTCATTTGACCGGAAGTCCCATCAGCCCCCGTTCTACCCCTCCCCTCCCATAAACACACTTCAATCAGGTATCCAACTTCAATTGGCACAGATAATTTGGTTGCTCGAATCATGCAGGGGAAAATGAATCGTTTAATTACATTACTTGCTCCAAAAAGCAAATTATCACAAGATGAGAGATCGAGCAAAAGATATAGCATATTTATTTTGAGGGTAAAAATATTACAAAAAATTTAGGCACTCTGTCCAGATGTAGATTTATAAAAAAAAAAAAAAAAAAAAAGGCAATCACATTGCAGAAATTTAAACTAAAAAAAGAAAAATATATTTAAAAAATATCTTAAAACATTCCAAATGAACCTATTATAAAGATTGATCATGTGCTATATTTAATGTTTAATAATTGCCAGTTTCAAGAATTTTGATTATAGATGTTCAATATTTGATTGATGTTTACTACGCTTTCGCTCCTAAAGTTTTTTCATATTATTAAAATGCAAAATTAATATCAAAATAAAGTAGATAAACTCTATCTTTTCTTTCCTCTTAATATATAATTAGAAGATGTACATGACAACCAAAATCATAAAATGTCATAATGTTTTACATGCTATGAATTTTATGTAGCTCTCCGAATTTTTAATTATGACGAAACAAAAGATAGCGCATATTTTATATACGTATAATACAAACCTACAAATTAAATGAATTAGTATTATAAATTTTTTAAAGTTTTTTTTTAAATTTTTATCTGAATTATATTATTATATTAATTATAATTGCAAACATTTTTTAAAAGTTTTTTTTCGACACCTGAGGTCATTTAGACTCCGCTCTTATTTATTTTATTACTTCGTAGCCAATAGAATATAAATAAATTTATGTCGCTTAGGATGGGAAACAAACCTCTGAAGCGAGACATTTCCCTCCAATTGCAATCTTATTTCCCCAACAATTATTAAAAATTAAATATTCGTAAATTGACAGTAGTCAGAATTTATATACTTCAAATCACCAATTAGAATCTAAAAGTATTTTTCAGAGTAGATATTCTTAATAAATCGGACCACTAGAGGCATTATTTGAAGATAACTGTCCGTTTCTTTAATATAAGTCTGAGTATGAAAAATATTTAATTAATCTTAATTATTAAAAAATTCCTTAGATTACCTGTTATTTAAATTCCTTTCGTTCTTGAAAAAAAATTCAGATAATAAAAATTATATTAATATTAAACATTTCTTTAGATTGTTTAACATTTATAAATTCATTTTCTCTTTTATACGAAATCTATTTTGAGAGAGCTCCGGATGATAGGAGTACTAGTCATATTACACTAGGTCACCGCACGTAACTGTGTTTGGTCATTCACGCGATTGTATTCTACCTGGCAGAATTATTAACCACTCGTTTGTGAATGCGGTGAGGCAGCGAAATTAGTTTGATCGGTAAGCAAAGAACTGGGCTTTGATTATACCGTCATTGGTAGTGTGTGGTTCCATCCAGGTGATGATGGGCTTTACGAGTTTGAGCAAAAAGGTGTATATGCGAGGGGGTGTGGTGGTGGTATGGGCACCAGCTTTGGCTATACATTCAGAGTATGGGGGATAGGGCCCACCCTGTGCGTGGTTGCTCAACACAGCTCATTCGATTCATTTCCATGGCCACTCAAAACAGACATTAACCCCGCTGCTCTATAATTCAAATAAAGTGCTTTCGGCGTGTGCATTACTATCCTCATTAGATGCATTGTTCGTTGCTGTCAACAACAGCGCCACTTTACAACAACCCAACCACCACCGTCATCAACCCACCAAAGTACAACAACGCTTTTTCCATTTTCTGTTAGTTTCCTCAGTTCTCTGCTCTTTCTCTTATGGCTCAACACACATCACTGTCTTCCAGAACTGGATTATACATTAATCGAATAAAACCGCTTCCAAATTTAAGAGCCTTAATAAAAGAAATAAAAAAGAATTAGAAATGGCAATACTTTTGAAGAGAAATATACTACTTAAATTAAATGAGCAATTATAATAATTAAAGTTTTATAAAATATAAAATTCATTTCTTATAGTAGACAAAAAATTTTATATTAAAATATGAGGAATAATTTAATAAAATAATAATTATTTGATAATCGAATATGATATTTTCCTATCATCTTCAGATTGGAGAATTATATCGTAAATTAAAAATTACCAGCTATAGGAGTATTTTGTTTTTTCGGCATCGGAGGCCATTTAAACATATTCGATATCATATCATTTTGATGATACCGTTTATCCGTCCATAGTTATCTAAATTAATTGTTAGCCAATATTTTTTAAATAAATGTTATCGCTCAGGACAGGAAGCGACCCTTTGCCTGAAGTTTTACCTCTGCTCTAAGAGACATAGAAAGGAGTAGGATTTAGAGAATAGTGTTTATATTCGCCAGTCTCGGGTATTTAATATTAAGTCTAGATTGTGTCTCTCTGGCAAATAAGAGGGGATCGTTGAGTCTATACTGTTTAATGAATTGAATTGAATATTCATACTATTTTCTTACAAATATTGATAATGTAAATAATGGTTATACATTGTGTACTTATTTAAAATTATCATTTCTATATGACTTCAAATTATGAAGACAAAAAAGTTAATATGCTGCCTAGTGGAGTATTATAATCAAGTAATTATATGAATCCAAGGGCAAAAGAGTTGAAAGCATCAAAAATGACAATAAAATTTGAATCTTGTTTTTTTTTTTTTTTTATTAAAAAATAAATTTTGAAACTCTTAAATGTCATGGTTAAAAATATTAACAAAATTTTCGAAAAATATTTGACCTTTTTTCAATAAAAAATTATTTTTCAAACAAGAATGACATTTACTAATTCGCAGAGCCCTGGCGAGGTGGAATCTCCACTTACAAAATGCAAAATATTTAAAAGCTACCCTCTTAATTCATTAGAGAATAGTGCAAATATGATTATTATATTGATAAATACTTATTATATACTTAAATATAATTTAAATTATAATCTTCATTCATAATACTTAATATTCTAGAAAGCGCCTCATCCATTTTCTACTTCCTCAACAAAAACAGAACTTACCCTCCTCTTATTTTTTCTCTGGTCATCCTTTCATTATCTAAATTAAGATCGCGAAATCCTCTCTCACTCTCACTGTCTACTAATTTAACAAGTTTGAGATAATAATATGTATAATCACGGTGCACAATCCAAGGCTCGTCACTGTCGGACCAGCCACAACCCCTTCTGCTCATTTCACAACTCATGAGGTGACGTCATATGGTGTCAACTGACATGATTATTACATTAATCATCTTAGAAGCTCGTTAGGCATGCAACGCCAGTGGTGTTAATATGCAAGGGAAGGACACATTCATAATAATACATAATGGAGCATAATTTAGGTCACGTTATACCATCTACATGATCAAGGAGATAGAACATACTCAGTACCACTTAAGGGAATGTTTATAAATAATAAATATCTTGTGCTTAAAATTTATTTCATTTTTTTCACTTGATCAATATTAGGAGTGTTGTTAAATGTTTGTCTTAGGTCAGAGATCGGCAATCTTCTCGATTATTATTTATCGTCGATATCCATCTACCGAAAGACAAAAAAAGAGACGTAGACATGTGAAAGAGCTCGGGAGAGAATTTGAAAGAGTTGCCTCTTTTTAGGTATTATTCTTTTTTCTTTTTTTCCCACGAGGTTCCATCTAAAGAATTAGTATTCAAATTCATCTTCAGTAACAGAAAACGAAAATCATTTATCTTAACTTTTTTGTATATACGGTATTTGTTGGAATGTCTTCGAACAAACACTTAATAATAGAAAAGAGATTACAAATTCTTTCTTCTTTGTTTTGAGCGCGTAGAAAACCCAAAACAAGATGATAGTATACTTTGCCTATTTAATATTCCCAGGCAGCTATTATCAAGTATGGTTATTGATAAATGGTTAACATTTGTCCCCCCCCCCTCACTCTATTTTTTCAGCTATGTTTTGTAAACTTTTTTAGAATATTACCTAAAACTTTATAACAAACCCTATTATGTGGCTGAAACAACAAAACATCATTCCCAATACATTGTTAATATAGGAACACCCGTTAATCCGGCCATGGCTCGTCAACTAACATGAACCAGGGCAGGTGGCCAACCCTTGCATTCCCCTATCGTATTCAGTTCGCAGTCATGAAGGCAACATGCCTGCTTGAAAATAATATAATTTGTATTTGAAAATTTTTCTCAAAATTAGTTCATGTTTAGGCCACAAAATATATAAATAAATATTTTTTTGGGAAAAAGTCAATTTCGTTACATATATTCTATTATTAAGGAAAAAATTTCTTGTTGTGTTTCATTTAAAAAAAAAATTTGTTTTCAATGAATTTCTTTCTGTAAAGTAAATCGCTCAATTAAATTTTAATACTCACGCATTTCTAACAAAAAAGTACTCCTCTGATGCTTATAGCTCTCCTACTCTCCTAATCCTGATAATCCGGATTTGTTCCTGCGTTCTCTCTTGTCGATGCTCTGGGCTCTAAAAAAATTATATCATAGTAAAAATGAGAAATCTTTAGATTTAGGCTTTTCTCCTGTAAAATTACATCTAAACAGATTAATTTAATAAAAATTAAAGATAATTTAAATAACCATCATTTTCTTTTTATTAGAAGAATTTTAATTTTAATTTAATCCATGACGAGTTTAAGAACTTTTAGATATAATCAAATAGAAATAATCCCTTGGCTAAGAGATAATTGGAGTCCACTCAATCCAAGTTTAATCACAATTCCTACCTCTCTACGAATCTATTCATAAACGTCTCTAACATAGGAAATAATTAATATGGCTTTCGGAAATTAAGATTATTATCCATTTTATCGAAGGGAAGAAAATGAATATGAATTTACACGATGAGTATTAAAAAAAGCTTACTTAAATAGGTTAAAATGTATTTAATGTATTTATATATACTGTCGGTCTATAAAATTTTTAAACATAGCTATTTCAAATTTATTTGATATCATTAGTTAAAATTTTTATATATTTCACTTACATAACACCAGTCACCAGGATTTTTTTAGTCCATTTCGGCATCCGAGACAATGTTCAATATTATTTAAATAAATTTTATTGCTTAGGGGAGGTAACTACTGATCCTTGGAATGTGAAGCGAGATGGGATCTCTCAGAAGAGGTTGATTTAAAAAATGGGGGCTTTTTACTTTTTCTCTATATTGGCTAAAACTTTTTTTTTCTCTTCCTTTGTATTCAAAATTTTACCTTTTTTAGAGCCATCACTGAGCCCTTCCGTTTAGTATGATTTTTTACAAGAATCAAGAAAATCAAGAAAATATTACACTTGAAATGCTCTCGACCTCACTAATTCCTCATTCAAATCCACCCCTTTGCTAATTTTGCCCGACTGAACTCCTTAATTCTACCTTAAGCTTACTCCTTGGTTCACTGATTGATCGGGAAGATTGGACCGCAGAACTTCTGGGCTGCATTAAATGTGTTTCAACAGAAAAGCTTATGTTCTGATTTTGGCCTGTATCATATCATTAAACACTATCCAATGGGAAGCAAAAAAAATAACTTCTATGTCAGAACACAAACAATATTACTCATTATTTACTAATTAAATTTATTCAATGTGATAAAAAACAACTATACTAGGAATTTTAGAGATATATTTTTTTCCTGTATTCTCTATTATTTTAATTAAAATCATTAGTCCATCAATGTCAAAGCAAAAAGAGTTTTTGTAAACGGCTGAGAGATGTTAGAGAAATTTAAATTAAATTTAGTCAAATACATGAGTTGTCATGAAGGTGATAGAGGGAATGGAAAGGGACGACCATAGTTGAAATCCGACATTGGAATATAGAATGGCAGTATCCAGTCAGGAAATGAGGGGATCGAATGTAAGTTTAATTACTGTTCGGAGAGACCGGCTCTTCACTCCCCCATCCTTGTCCCACCCGATGCAGCATCAAAGGGCATTATTATGATTGAACCTAATTGTACAGCAGCTCTCTTCACTGCTAGGTTGTTAATTAAAATTAACTTTTAATTCGCCCTTATTAAATTGCTGAAACATAACTACAACAAGGCTTTATTTTATGTTTTAATAAGTTATTAGAAAGTAATAATTTTGATTTTGATTTTCATTATGAATGATTCATTTAAAAAAATGAAAATTTTTTTTTTAAATGCTCTAAAAAGAGGAAAATAACTTTATACATAAAATTGAATTGAATATTTATGACAAAATATAAAACTATGGACGCTCATTGAATATTTTATTTAATTTCCCATTAATATTTTAAGTTTGATTGAGCGCCCATGCTTTTATATTTTGTTCTAAATATTCAACAATTTATGCATAAAGTTATTTTCCTCTTTTTAGAGCATTTTAAATAAAAGCAGCATTTTTGTAAGAGATACAAAAATATTTCTCAAAAAAAAAAAAAAAAAAAAAAATTATGAATAGGATAATAAAGTATTCTTTTGTTAAAATTAATAGTTAAAAAGTTAATTTGATTTTGATTTTTCTGGTTTGAACTTCAGATGAAATAAAATACCTACCTACCTGTAAATGGATCGATTTTTGTCTCGTTTTACTACTATAATGTGTTACCATCGGGAATTGAGCTTATATACAAAATTTCAAATCTCTAACTCATTGGGAATTTATTTAAAAATGGACAAAAAGATCTTACCAGAAGGAAAAATATGACAACAGAGAAAAGCAAGTTAAATAAAAGCGTTAAAAAATAATAATGAGTAGATTTATTTTTTGAAAGATGTTGATCTTATTTTTTATTTAAATCGCGAAAATCTAAAAAAAAAAAAAAAATAATAGATTAAAAAATATTTTGCTAATTGCTATTAATATATAATTTATTTTATTTTTACTTTCTCTTACTTATATATTTTTCATTTGATTTTTTTCCAATTGGCTTTGGGCAGCTTACGCTTTTTCACTTTTGACAAATCAATCTGGATGCGTCGACTTCCAATTATTATTAAAAGAATTGTTTCTTTTCTTATTGTATTTCAAATATTCCTATTACACTTTTCATAAATTATTGTTAAAATTCATTTGAATAAATCATAAACATAAAACACAATGATATACAACAAGCATAAATTAAACGTTCTGACACATATAATTATTTTATAAACTTAAGCGCTATTAGATATAATGATAATAAACAACTGTGTTTATATCTAATGAAGTTATAAATATAGTATTTATTCACCCCAAGGTCGGAGGGTTAGAGGTGTAGATAATTGTAACATTGATGAGTTTTAAAAACAAAGTGATGTGGGTTCGGATCCCCAGTCAGTCTGATAAGAAATTATTTAAACATATTGGTATAAATAAATATAGCTGAGAAATTGAATAATAAATATTATTTATTTATTTTATATCCTGTTGGATCTTTTAATCATATCTATACAAAGCAGTGGAGTATTCAGGCTCACGGGACTGTTTTTCAAAAAATTAACTTCTCGGATAAAGATTTCAGCAAAATTACAATTAAAATTAAATTTTACTAAAATAATTTTTTTTTTTTACTGAAATTATTTGAGGATACATTATTTCTTCAAAAAGTTGTATGTTCGATCGTTACTGTACCAAAAGTTAATGGTGTTTGCTTAGATAAAAAGCATGTATAAATGTTCAACGAACTTGAAAAGTTCGTTACTATATTCTCTCTATGTCTGTATTTCTGTCCGTAAATAGTTAATTACACCCTATGTTTAGTAATTAGAAATAAATTTTAACAAAACCATCTCTAAGATTTATGGCAAAATATTTTTTTAATACGATAAAATATTCACTTTTGTTAGCACAACAATTTATAGGGTGGCATATGGAATTTTAAGGCAGGGGTGTGTATTTTCATTGACAGCCAGGAGAGTTTGAAGGCAACATACCATTCCTCACCCTCTTCTCTTGAAAACACCTTCACCCACACTTAATGGCTTCATGAGTGATGACATGCACATAGTTTTCCTCAACATTAGCCTAATTGCTTACAACATTAAAATTTCTAATGTAATAGGTTCTAACACACCTTTCATACAAATACATATCTTCATGTCAATGATTATAAAAATTACATTTATAAAACTTGTGAATGAATTGAATTTTTTAATGTTTTATCAGTTCTCTATGTCAAAGAGAAGAAAAAAATGATCTTTCCATATTTCAAAAAAAAAATAGTATTATAAATTTTTTTTTTATATTAAATTATTTTAAATCATTTTCATCTCCAAACCTGTTCCTATGTGTGAAATATATTTATTTTAGTTTATCATCGTTCCCAGAATAATATTGTAATAATATTAATTAGCTTATTAAATTTAAAAAAATAAAAAAAAAATAATTCTATTACTATTGAATACTATATTAATAATATTTGTAGATCAAAAAAAGGCACTATAGCCGAGAGTTTAGAGGTATTAATATTGTCAATATTGATAACCTTAAAAACCAAGGAATGTGGATCCAAGCGAATCCACATTCCTTGGCCAGCCTTTAGCTGGATATCAATTGATATAAATAAATAAATAAATAAATAAATATTGCCACATAATAAGTATTGAAAATAAAAATATAATTGAATTGTTTATAGTCTATCTGTCCTGTCAAAAATTATTAAAAAAAAAAAAAAAAAAAAAAAAAAGCAAAATTTATAAAAAATAATATCTTTGGTTATAAATAGAGTTTGAGCCATTCATCCCAAACCCAAAGAAAATTTCAAAAAATAAACATTTAAACGTGGAAAATATGTGTATGAAAAATTTAATTTCGAACAAGAAACATTTGCAAAATATTTTAACTAACCCTCTCTTTCAAAGAAAATCCTCCTTCTAATTTAAAAGCAGATTCAGGAAACATTTTTGGATAAGGGGAGTGGGGGATCTCATTCATGTAATTGTTGTGTGTTGCCTCGCCCAGGCGTTGCTTGTTGACGTGCTGTGGATAGAGGAGAGTCTTCGGATATTCTCGGGGGACTAAATGATACACAGAACCAACCAGAGTTGTAGGTTTTATTCCGTGGAAACGCGTATAAGAGGGCGATGTTGAATTGAATTGTTTGTAGTGATGATATGATATGAAACTGAATGAATATGAAAAGATATGAAACTGTCCGGGACTATGCCGAGAGAGAGAGAGTCCCCCTCAGAGAGCGACAGAGAGGCCTTTATGTGCTAGACCTAAACCTTAGGTCAGCCAACTCTCCCCGTTTCTGGGTTAGCTCCGCCGCCTAATCTTCCTGGGGTAGTCCACTGAATGTCCTAGGCTTGCGTTTTCTTTTGGCCGATTGCGCACGTAAGCATATTGCTCAACTTGGGCTATGCTAATTGCTTTTCCGAGATCTTTTGATTGCGAAATTTGGTCTTCTCTCTCTTCATAGTCCTGGTGTCATAACATAATTTATCTTTTTTCCTTTCGTCCGTTTCTGTGTAGAGGGTGCCATTGTACTCGTTTACACTATACAGAATACAGGATTTGAATATTAGAAAATATGTTAAAATAATCGAAAAAATTCTAAAAAAATTTCAGTAATACTAGAATAGAGATTAAGTCATCCTTCCAAAAACCAAAGAAAATTAAAAAAAAAAAAGATCAAACTTGGAAAATTAAATGAATAGAATTGCAAATATTTAGTTAAAGAAAATTGAATTTCGAACAAGAAAAATGTACATTAAACATTATCTTATTTATTTAATGTAAAAAAAAAAAATATTAATGTAATTTATTGCTTATTAGAAACATGGGAATATTTGAAATGACGCTCTCTATTCTGATTATTTCTTTGGGGAAAGATGATATAACGATCAATAAAAGCATCTTTTTGTTATTGAAATATATAAACATCAATTGCCGTCTCTTTCTCTCCCTATTCTGTTACTGTGGGCAGATGTTTTTTACAAGTTAAATTGTTCCGTTATATAATACTCCACCTGACAGATCCTTTTATTTTATAATGTATTCAATATAGTATAAGGAAATATTTCCTTGTTTCAGGTTGTGCGTTCGTCAAATTCAGCTCACATCAAGAGGCCCAGGCAGCCATCAACAGCTTACACGGCAGTCAGACTATGCCGGTGAGTTTATAAACTTTTTTCTACTCTTTTTCTTTCACAAGCAACTTTAATAAAATATTAATTTCAACGAAACTAGAGATAAAATATAAATATTATCCCTATTGTCTGTTTATCAGAACAATGATTGTCAGATGCAATATCCATTTACAATAGTCATATTATTCCTTATTTAGAAATTTTCAATAGCTTTAATGGGAACTTACGTTATCTGGTGTTATTGAACTTCTTTGGTCGTGATATTTAAAAGAAAAGTAATCGAACAGATAATGAATGATCTCTCGTTTTGAAAACTTCATCTGAACTTTTAATAAATTTTATTCCTCTACCATAAGAAATTACTTACTGTTTGGTTACTGGAAGATAGGTAACCATATGTCCAAGTCACTAGAAAACAATTGAGCTTTCGTTGTCTGTTCTTACGCAGCTAAAGAGCAATTAATCGAACAATCGATTAGTGAATTCGTCATTTGGATGATTTATTTTCTAGCAATCAAACAAACGAACAAATTTATCCACCTTATGGTACTTTTTCACTTAGAATTTTTTAGGTTAATGGTAAATAGTTTCACATTCTCACAAACCTATTGAAAGGTCGAAAGAGAAAATTGTATACTAGACCGAAATTTCTAGGGGTGTTGAGCAAATTTGAAATTACAAGCTGGAGCAAAATGTTTTGTTATCTTTACCAAGGCTACTAAAATTTAGTGCTTATCAGAAACTTATTTAAAGTTATTCATATTTATTTATTTATTTATGCAATTTATATTAATAAGCATTCATTTAATTCAAATAAATTTTTATCGCTTATTCCATGATTACTATACAAGAATCTTACACTAATATAATTATAGATGCCGGAGTTTATCGATGTAGTTTTTTTTCTATTTATTATTAGTATTATTTATTAGGTTATTTTAAAGAAATTAAACTTATAATTTAGTTCATCATTATTAGAAATTAAATGTCACTCTGCATATTCAATTTATTTTGAGACATTAGTATTTTTTAGTTTGGCACTTGAAATATCTTAAAATCAACAGTATAAAATTTCTATACAATTATTTCAAAAACTGATTTTCCCTTAAAGATACTTATGTTATTTGTTATCTCCAGACATTTATATTAGACACAATAATCTCGTCGATGTTTAGTGTTATGAACTAGTTGTATTATTCACTGACGAAAGAGAACTCCACCGAAGTTTTGGCAACGATCAAACAGAATAATGAAACATGTCGGTTAAGGGAAATTTTGCCAGCGTGACCTTAGAGAAGAGGTAGTTTAAGGGAAAGGGAAAATGACTAGTATATATGTGTGAGTGTTAAGGGTGAGAGCGAGGGCATCAAGAGAGAGGAAGAGAGATGGGATTCACGGGCCCTAGAGCCAGAGTTTTATCGGGAGTTTGATTGAGAGCAGAAGTGAGAGCGCTGTTCGTGGAAGTAATAACGACGTCCTCTCTTGGTTCGTATAAGCCAGGCTAGCAACTATGCTGGACTAAACGTATATATATATATATATATAGTAAACATTCTAACATTATCTGACAGGTTCACCTCATCCTTATTTCCTTATCAGACTGTGACTCACTCACGATTAACATCATTGTCTTGTCCTAAAATATCAACTTCAAAACATTTGCCCTAATAAATTTGATCACCTCTCATATTAAAGATCTTATCGAAAAGAACAACATTGTAATAAATGGGCTCTTTTTCTGGTTGGATGATTTTTCACCTCCTTATATCTAGAATAAAATGGAATAGAGATAATACAAAGTTTTTGACATCATTTTTTTTGATTAATCCCATCCCTCCATGTCAACAGTTTCAACAAAATTTATTTTATCAAAAATATTTGATTTACCATTTTGTTATAGTTGTATATTTATCTTAACGCTATGTTCTTTAATTTCAAATCCTGAAACAATTATGATTTGGTTATTTTCAAATTAAACTAATTTTAAATAATGTTTTATTTTTTTAAATTTGAATATCTTATACATTAAATGATTTTATTAAATTTATAATAAAGTTGCCCCTAACCTTCTTTCTTCCCCAGAGGAATCGTGAAATCTTAAAGGTGAAGCGAAAGTACTTAGCTATAAACAGTTAAAGAGAGATGGCAATAAGGCTTAGAAAAAAATATAGTGCTCTGTTCTTTCTTTATATAAAATGGCTTAAGTTTCTTTCGATTCTTCATACAAAGTCATTTCAAAAAAGTATTCTTCACTTCTTGAATTTAGTGCAAATCATCACTCAAAATATTATCTTTTCTCAAAGTCTCCCGGAAGAGGATCGAAATGCCATCATATATCATTTTAAATAAAGCCAGTATACATATTTTTTAATACATTCATTTTCTTTTATTAATAATATCCTATATACGTCATCTCTTTTGAATTAAAAATAAAAGTGATACAATAAAACTAAACAAGCACAAGTTGGGTCGTACCATGCGTACTAATGCTCGTTTGTCTAAAAAAATATTTAAAAGCGATCCTAGTCGGATTTTTGTATCAACCCTAAATAATAAGAAATAATAAGAACTTTTTTTTAAGTCACTTTTGACTTCAGAGGCAATTTTAACTATATATACATTATTATAATTGATTAGAAGCCAGTTCGTGTTGGATTATGATAAAGGAAAAAAATGCAGATTCCAGAATAAACCTAAAAGAAACTCTTGGATGTCTAAGGCCGAACGGAGACGTTTTGGACAATATTTATTAGTCCATCTTCAGTCACATTAATCCGGATCGGACGTTGAGTGCTCTTCTCGAAGGCCATCTAACCGAATACTTACTTTTTGACAATAATCAACTTGTTAATATTTATTTAATGTCAATTTTCTCCCCTATCAAATGATAAAATAGGATAAAAAAAAAATGAAAAAAATATTCACTCTCTTATCTTGCTCTTTTTTTAAAGAATCTAATCAGAAACGAGATTCTCTTAAGTTATCCACCGTGAGAGGTTATTTTACGAGGACATAAACAACTCCTACCCCAGTTCATATCGGTAGTCTGTTAACCACGTATGTTTAACATATATTTGTGTGGCAGAACCAAGGAGAAATGGCCATAGAAAGGGTTTATATATCTCTGTGTGTTTGTGTGTTAGAATGAAGGTCTGCCATTTAGTTCCAACAGTAGCAGCAGTAGATCGCGCGTCCAAACATATTAGCGTGTTCTCAACGCCCGCCTGGATTGTAATCGTTTCTATGGCGGTGACAAGAGAAGGGAACGTGTCTAATGACTAGATAAACGACCCATTTGCATACAAGCAAGTTTGGAGCCAGTGCCTGGAGAGCAAATATTACCCGGGACTTTGCTCTCCCTGGCTAGTCCATGACGAATGAACTTTAAAGGTGCTAGTATAAAATCTCCCACTCTTTCTCTTTTAAAAAGGGGGACAATCACTCACTCACTTATTCACCCTCATTGAAACAGGCAGTATCATTATTTTCCATTAAAAACCTTTTTTAATTTTAAATACCATTTCGAAATATTTTTTTATTTAAATCACATCTATTAAAGCTCTTGTTTTGTAGGGGTTTTCACCCCAGAACCTATTAAAGGAATACGTTATTTTTTTTTTGTTTTGTTTAAATATTCATTTAAAAAAATATTTTTTTTAATTTGTTTTTTTATTTTTTTTTTACTTTAATTTTTAAAATTATTATTAATGTTTTTTTTATTCATTGCATTTTACTTTTTTTAATGTAGGGAAACAAAAAGAATTAGCTTAATAATCCCAAACATTTAGAGATACTGTCTCTCTCTGATTTAACCTTGCTCACTAGCGTTAGATAAATTTTCTAGGGTTTCATGACATTCAGTAAGTGTAACTTGATCTTATGCCCTGATGACAAATTAATTTAACTCTAATATATATTTGTTTGGATTTCTTGGGAATTTTAAGATATATTATACAAGGTTTTTCTTCTCTAAACAATAATGATGTTCTTATGTCACATTTATATCACTAAAAAAACACGTAGTGCGCCAACACAAACAGTTTATTCTATTAAGCCTTTTTTTACTTGACATGCATCCACCATGTAGGAAAGGACTTAAATGATTATTTTTGTTCTTACTTTTTCTTAATTTTTTTCCAAAATTATCATAATTTATTTTTGTTTATCTTTTTAACAAAAATATTCATTTAGTACTAGTATCGAAATTCTTTTCAATTGAATTCCATTTTTTTCTCACTACTTTTTTATGCAAATAGGAATTTAATTAATTTATTCAGTGAATATTCATAAGTAAATTTAAAAGCAATTTCCTCCCAGAGCTTTTAGTGAGATGAAACACTAAAAAAGAAAAAAAAAACGTTCTCTGGCTTATAATTTAACAACTAATAAATGAATTGAAAGTTTTCAATAGCCGTTTCAATTAGATGATGATTAGATTAGTTCCAATCAAGAGTCGATTCATAATTTTTAAGGTTTCTTTAGGGTAATTATTACGGCGGGGGTCACACGCCACGAGATTCATTAAAGAGGAAGAAATTCGGGTGCGCGTTATCATCTCATGCGGGGGGAGGCGTTAAGCGTCTTATGCCCCCCTTCACATTGCTGCATCTTCTTCTTCTTGTTCCTTGAAACACCCCAAAAAGCAAAGATAAGGACTAATTGAATTATCCGGTTTTGCTAACGTTGGCACGCCTCCGCTGACGTGGCGCCGGTAATTACATGTCGACGATCTCTCCTTTCTAACCCTTCAAGCCCTTAAATTTCCATACAAGCACTTTTTAAATAACCACACACACAAAGTTTAAATCGTACGCCATATATCATCCTTTCTTATATTTTCTTTTTTGCAGTTTATTTACTGCTAGAATTTTGATGAGGAAAGCTTTTTTTTTTTTTTTTTTTAATAAAGTCAAAAAATCTTATAGCTTAGAATTAAGTTTATTTAATAAGAAATGGTAAAATTAATTATTTTGAAAAATTTATTTAATTCTTCGGAAAAAATGAAGGCAGACGGATGAGTAAAAAAATTAAACAAAAATACTTATCTAATTATTATTAGATTAAGTATTATTAATTATCAATGTTTCTGGGACCTTCACATTTAATTTCAGATGTTATAGAAGGTGAAGTGGTGAGTTCAATATTCAATAATGATGTAGAGCTAGAGGTCTGGCTTCCAAAGGTCAGTGGTTCGCCTACCGTCCTGAGCCACAAAAATTTATTTATATTTTATTGGCTACCAATTGGTATAAGTAAATAAGGACAGAGATGAAGAGTTAAAAAAAAAATATTCACTACTATACTAATAATTCAATGTGACCTTTGCATGTAATAATTTCTTCTTGCTAGGCTTCGTCTAGTGGAGTATTTCTATCTGACAAGTCATTGCTCTGATGAAGGGGACGAAGGTCTCAGAAACCCAACAATTAACAATTAATAATAAAAAGTTAAATAAATTTTTAATATTAATTAATATTTTTTTATTCATCTGGCTGCCATCATTTTTTCTTAAGATTTGAACTACACATGCACATAAACATAACAAAATTTATTATTTATTGTTTAATCTTTTTTTTTTTTTTGAAAGGTATATATATTCAAATTATTATTTATTTTTTAATATTTTCAGATTATATAATAAGTATTAAAATATAATTACAGATGTTTGGAT
>JAAAKE020072769.1:0-25002 GCA_010014785.2 Anisolabis maritima | reverse complement strand
CCGCCCGGGATGCGAACACCGATCTCCTGTGCAGAACGGCGACACCCTACCGACTACTCCACAGAGCCCCTTCAGAATTTTTGTATAAAAAATATAATTCATTAATATTCAGTTTTTATAGAATAATAATTGTGAGATTTAATTATTTTTTTTTTTTTGGAATTTTTAATTAAACATTGCAATATTATTAACCCAGCAAAGAGAGCCCTATCCCTTGATGCAGAGGTAAAGATCTTGCTTCTATTACCAAAGGTCAGTGGTTCGCTTCATGTCCTGACCGACAAAAATTTATTTAAATTAATTAGCTACCAATTAATTTAAATAAATAAGGACGGAGTCTAAAAGGCCTTAGATCCCGAAAAAGACTTAAAAAAAAAAAACCCCCAGCAAAGAATGGATATATAATAGCCTCTTTCTTTATTAAAATTTAAAAAATCCCCTCATCTGAAGAATTAAGCAATTAATCGCCATCACAAAATTCTCTGAAAAAAAAAATCCGTCAAGTATTAGTTTTGAAGTTCAATCAAAGCAGAAAGACATTGTCCTAAAGAGAAGATAAGCTAAGTCTAATTATAAGAAAAATCTGATAGCAAAAAATTCTATTTAATTAAAATTTATAAATTTATCTACAATTATTTGGCTTGTGCATGTTCAATCGGTTTCGAAATTGTGAGGGTCTCTTTTATTCTTGTCTTTATTTTTTGTGATTTACTCAGAGATCTGGAATCCCGAGATTTATTACAGATTAAATATGTTATAAGCCTATTTTATTCTTTGAAATGAAAGTATTTATTTTCAAATTTTCTTAAAGTCTTTTTTAGCATCTGAGGAATTTCGACTCAATCCTATTTAAGCCAATATAATATAAATAAATGTTTGTCTCTCAAGGCTGGTAGCAAACGACTGACCTATGTAACGTAAAGTGCCCCATGACAAGGTCCAAGGAAAAGGTGATTTTATTTACACCATTAATCGCCCAGAATTATATTAAATAATTCAGTTAATTATTTGTCTGGAAATTTCCTTTTATTTTAGATTTTAGAATTGTAAAAGATTTTAGTCTAATCCTGAGAGATTACATTAATTTTAGTGAAATGGCGAATATTTGATAAAGGATTTAGAAAATAGGATTAAAAGAATGAATTTTAATTCGGGGGTAAATTGAAATTTTCTTAAAGAGAGAAAAAATGAATTTTTCATTTATTTTATTTTTGTTTTAAAAAAAATCAATTTTAATAAATGTCTCCACCCTACCTAGAGTAAAAGGAAGTATTTGATATTAGTAATACTCAGTAAATCCGATCCAAATTGATTTTAAAAAATTGGTATAAATAAATGGCTATTAAAAGTAGAAATAGAAATGAATAATGAAAATGATTCAGGGTCTTAAAAAAATCTGGTGTCATTAAACGTATATCACAACTTTCTCTTACCTAAGGTAAGCTGAGTGATGTGTTGTCACACCAAATTTTTTATCCCTTTTTGGGCCCCTTTAATGCCAATTTAATACCAAATTAATCGATTTCGTTAGAACAGTTGAAGATACAGAGCGGTTACTCCCGCCATTTACACGAACAATGGCACAAAAGTAAGTATGTAAAGTACTAGTACTCTTTAGCCAATTTTATTGAGAAGCTTCAAAGTGCATGCCACAAAGAGATCAAGTTTATTTATTAAATTTCGGCTTCGAATGTTTTTTCGAGATAACTTGTTCAAACAGAGACCATTTTGCGAAATCCATTTTTACTTTCTCTTATTTTAGAGTCTGGTAACCTCAAAACGTTTATTTCCGTTCATATCTCGACATGGAATTTTTGCAGCCGTAATACAATATTAATATTTTCCTAACACAAAATTATTTTGAAATTGGTGTAAGCCCACTTTGCAAAGTTTCTTATTTGTAGTATATTATATAATTTTATTTTTAATAATAATTATAATAATAAATAAAACAAAAACAGAACTCGTAGGGAGCCATGAAAAATCTTTTTTGCGACAGGACATAGACGAATAAAATATGTCATACTTCCTTAAAATTAGTGTTATGAGTTTTACTTTTTTACGGGCTAAAGACTTTTGATTATTTTAACAGTTTTTAAATTTATGTAGTTCAATTTGTACTTTATTTCTGATATTTTAAATATGTCATATTATTTACCGATTATTTGAAGAAAGCACTAACGCTACTTTCCCTGGCACAAAGAATTAAGAAAAAATTGTTAAAATTTCTCAATTTTTCGGGTATGATATGTTCTAGAAGACTTGAACTAGAAAAGATTCAGATTCTTAGGGAGAGAAAAAGAGCTTATTTCTAATTTTTTTTTTTTAAGTCTTTTTCGGCATTTGAGGCCATTCAGACTCAGTCCTTATTTATTTAAATTAAATTAAATTAATTTAAATTAATTAAATTGGTAGCCAATATAATATAAATAAATTTTTGTCGCTCAGGACGGAAACGAACCACTGCCCTTTGGTACATGAAGTAAGACCTTTACCCCTGCACCAAGGGCATTTCTAATTTATATCTAGATTGAATGACTAGCGCAAATGAATGTGCTAAAATGAACAAAAATTGACAGGTGACCCCTTCCCCCCCTACCAGCATGAAATTGTGGGCCGATTAACATTTTAAATTAAAAAGAGAAATTATCAAAAAAGGGTGGAATTTTTAAATGACTTTATCTAATCTAATGCTTTCATTTAGGTTTTATTTATTATCATTAAAAACAAGGCCCTGTCACTCGACATATCTGTCTAACAATAAGGGGAGATATGGCGCCCTTCTCTCTTTTCCCACAAGTCAAAATGACAAAAATTTAATAAAAAAATTCCACAGTTTGTGTATTTTTAACGACAGTTTGTCTCCTAGTGGAATGAAGATATTGTAATCAGTCTAATTTTGAAATAGAGAGTTGAATGGATTAATATATAAAAATATATAGTTGAAAAAGTATTGAGCCTTTTTAAGTCAAAATTGAGACAATTATTTTTTATATTTTAAAAGATCTCTATTAAATCAAATATGCACTATTTTGTTCTATGGCCTTATGCCATTTTTCTTGTATCATAATAATAATCATCATAATCACGTCACTCTAGAACTTTTATAGTTTTTGGGCAAAAATTCAGACAACTCGTTTCATAGGAGTCTTGTGAACTTTTCTACCTTTACACATCCTTCAGAAAGTTTTGCAGAGGCCGAAATAAATAAAAGTTTCAGAAATTAATATTTGTATATAGAAAAAATATACTACCAGGAGTCGAACCCTCGTTTTAAATAGTCAACTAAATATTTAAACTCGTATGGGATACTCTTTAGAGGTTAGAACACCCTTGAGTACGACCCCCCCACCCAAGCGCCTCATTTTTCTCTATTTACCAGCGAAATTGATATTAATATTTAGAGATCCTTCTCTAAGGAAATTTGCTCTATTTTATCTCCTAAATAATTCGTAAGGGAAATTATTAATTGAAATTTATTTTCAATTAACAATTTTTATGGATACATGAAAAACGTAAAAGATAAAATGACAGAGACAAGGATACTGATGTCCCGGATAGGCTGGAGATTCCGGGCCCAGGGGTCGACTTTCCACCAGCAAAAAATTATTTTTTTAAAAATTGTTTGGCTGCTTTCTAGCCTGATTCGAGACTTACATTTAAAGTTTATATCTGTTATACATGAATCGAATAGATCTCGAGAAATTAACTAGCTTAAAAAATTTTCAGTCATTATGTTCTATTGCCCTTTGAAAGAAATGTTTCTTCCGTTGCTCTTTCAGCTCTTTACTTGAAAAGAATTTCGTTTTCATTTATGAGAGGACACGAACTTTCTTATCCTGATTTTAGAATTTATGTTGCCTTTCTGCAACAGTTCCTCCCTCCTTCTTTATTCTATTATTCACTGATGTTATCTTGTTTGGTTGTTGTTACTGAAACTTTCCTCATATGGCTGTAGCGTAGACAGAATTTTTCTGAAGAGAGGAATATTTGAAGAGTTTTTCTTTTTTTTTCCAAGAGTTCTCATTAATAATTCAATTAAAAACTTATTTTCGTTATTTTCCTTTCATGTTTTTTATTATAAATTTGTGCTGATTTTTACAATTATTTTCAGAGTTGGGAGGGGTTGGACAACTGAATAATGAATAAGAACGGCACTGTTTTATGGTCTCCTATATATATGATTCAGCGAAACTTTCCTGTAACAATTTGATTGAATAAATTTATGTAATTTTTAAAATATTAATAAAAGTCTATCCATGAATCCATCCCCAAGTTAAAGTAGATGCATAATAAAGAGTGACAATGGCTCCCAAATGTTTCTATTTTTTCAACATATAAACTTAGTTGTTATTTTTAGAGTTTTTAACGATACAATTCCATTTTTAAAAATTGAGAAAAAAAAACAAGGAAAGAGCCATTTGGGAAAATAGAGAGAACAAAATCATGTGCCTAACATCAACAAGTTGTTGCTAGCCGAGAGAGAAGATCAATAAATTCAATTCAAAGAGAGAGGGGGAAGGAGGGGAGTGGTTGAGAAAACAAATATAGACATCTACCGGCCAGTTGAGGAAACATTCATTCGGGGAGAGTAGAGAATTTTAATTAAAAGATTGAAATTAAAAATTGGTATTCAAGTGGTTTAAAAAATTTTTCCCGGAGCTTGGTCTTCTGGTTCTGAGTGAATTTTAAATTAACTGAAAATAAACTGCTTTTCGGCAGAAAGAAGAAAAGATATCTCAGTTAGAACCTCGGGTAACTCGTCGTTGCCTTTTATGTACTCACAAAATTTAAGCTCTTAGGTAAATAGAATTGTAAGAAAATGACCAGCGATGTTCTAAAAAAAAATGCTGTGACTGAAAGCACATCATACAACTTTCTCATTCCTGATTAGACAAAAGAAAGTAATGTGATGTGCTTTCACCAGATTTTTCGTGTCGAAATATTTTTTTTCTTTTCTATAATAATGGTCGAAAGTGTTTCGGCCAATTTTTACGAAAAATTCAAAAGCACTTTTATATTATTTTCAATAAACTTTATTAAATCAAATAGGTACCATTTTGATCGATAACTTTTTGCCATTTTTCTGATAAAACCATAACCATCTTGTTACTATAGAACTTATGTGAGTTCTAGGTGACAAGTTCACAGGCCTTTTTTGAAGTCAATTTTACACAATTAAGCGGGTTCTGCAGAGAACGAATCAAAAGTTAGTCTAACAGTGTAAGATCTGGTGGATACATCAAAACTTCCCAACAAAGTTCACTCAATTTTTTCTGAGTAGTCAAAGATGTGTGTGGTCTGGCGTTATTGGAACGCAACTCTTTTTCTGTTGATCAATTCCGGCTGCTTTCTTTTAATTACCTGCTGTGATTTGGTTAATTGTTGGCAGTAGAGATCAGAAGCAATCGTATGACCAGGTTATAGGACTTCATTATACATGATTTCCTTTCAACCGCCAAATCCCTAAGCTTCATTTTCCTTGGGGAATTTAATTTAATTTAAAAACTTTGTGATAGATTTTGTATTCAATTATAAATATTTATACTTTGTTACAATGAATACAATTTTCCTGTTTTCTATGAGATTACTAAATGTCTAAATTGAGGGCACTACTCTATTTTGAGGAGGAAAATAATTGATATATCTTAAAGATGATCTAATTTATTATTATTATTTTATTGAAAAGCTTTGAGGTGCATCTGACGGGGGTACCTAGATTAAATATATAATTTCAAACTCGAGCCTCTTTGTTTTTGAGAAGTCTTGTTCACACAGATAGACAAATCGTCTTTAAAGACCCATTTTCTTAGGCACAGGGGTCCAGTGTGTATTTCTATTGAAATCTTGACATCGACATGTGATTACTGGTCATTATAGGTCCATTAGACCTTATGCTTCCATTACCCATAAAAAAAAATTTGGGTTGCCTTACGGTAACCAAGCACGAACTAATTTATGAAGTATCTCTACTTTTCTATACAATTATAATAAAATAAAATGCCTTATTTATTCATAAAGGTCCTGCACATTTATTTCTCTAGGGTTAAACTTCAATTATTACCTTGGATATAGTTTCCTTATACTGATTTCGTTTAAATTCTTTTTTTTTAAATCATTTTTCGCATTTACACTCAATCCATTAATTAGCAGCCAATATAAATTATCCCTTGTGACGAGAAGCGAACTACTAATATTCAGATTTAAATTCCTAAATTAATTATTTTCATTAAAGGATGAAATCAGAGGAGGAGCCCGTGTGTTTTAATAATAAAGGATATTATTATATTCCTCTATAAAATTATAATATTAATATCAAAAGACAGACTATTATGATAATCAAAATTAATCAATAAATTAACCCTTTAATTTGACGTAACATAAATGAGATATAAAATATATTTCAAATCCCACTCTATTCATATAAATAAAAGTAATAATGCAATATAATCCATTTTATTTGGGAATGGCCCAAAAACAAAAAACTTTTTGACGTTGGGATAAAGTGGCGTTTAAGAGGAGGTTAAAGTGTGGAGCCGGTAAAGGCATTATAATAGTGTGATCCAACCCCCAACAAAACTCTTCGTAAATGTGGTACGTGCTTAATGTTGGTGGTTTGTGTCCTAATTAATAAATAACTCCAATACCAAAGAAAATGGATAAACGAAAGTTGGAGGAGTTGTTGCGAGGTCATTATTAATAGAAGATATAATATCCTGGTGACTGAGTGTAGAGGAAACTCCCCTCGATCTAATTTAATGGAGAGTACTATCTTTCGCAAAACAATGAATGGGATTGGAGGTCACTGCTATGAGATCATTGATGTACTAAAGAAATAGGGTGGGAGAAAGGATCGAACCTTGCAGGACTCCAACACTGATTGTATGGGGATCAGAAGTAACTCCGTCGAGAGCAACTGATTTGATTTTTCGATCAATTAGGAAGCTTCTAATCCACAAATAAAGATCCGAAGAGAGGCTAAAGGTTAGGAGTTTTGAATATAGGTTGATCAAAAGCCTTCGAAATGCCAAGTGCAACTAAAATGGTTTCACCTTTTTTCTCCAAGGCTTTATTCCAGAGGTGAGTGACATTCCCTAAAATGTCTTCCAGACTTTTCCTAAAGGACCCATAATTAGGTTATTATAATTATTATTAATACTTCTCTGAGACTATTGTGCTCACTTGCTCCTGCGTTACTAGTTATCCGATAGGCAAATTTAGAAGTAAGCAAAAGTTCAAAGTCAAAGTTCAAACAAAAATTGTCTAATTTAAAAATAAATTATTTTTCCCTTTGCTTTTTAGACAATCTTTTGGATTTGAAAAGGGGCTTAGCTAATAGGGGGGAGTAACATGTGACGTAGCTTTAGGACCCCCTCCCCATAGAACTGAGCTTAGACTACTATTAGGTCAATATGAGAATAATAATATTTAATAATCATGCAAAAATAATATGAATAAAAAATAAATTATTAATATAATATAGTATTAATAAATCTAAAAGAAGGGGAGGGGAGGAGGAAAAGAGCAAATACTGAAAATAATATATACCTGACACAAGTGAAAGACAAAGTTAGACATTAGAAGATGAGCCAAATAATAATAAATATTCCAGTAAAAATCTCAATTTTGAGTATTCGTGAGTTGATAACAGATCCCAATTTTTTGTTAAATCAATCATTATTTATTTAATTATTTATGTAACTCTGTCGGCTGTCCAAAATGTTATAAAATTTGAATTTTAGAGAGCCTATAGGCACGCATTTTGTCTGGCTGGGAAAAGGAGGGTGATAATAAAACCTCATGCAACAAAAAAATGGTTCAAATAATTTTCCAGATTATTCAACTCATTCTATAGGCGAGTGGAACTTCAAAGGCTCTTTTCTAAAAACTAACTTTAACAGGTTAGAAAAAACTTTAAATTTGGAAAGTATGAGGGTAAAGAGAAAGAAAAATTTTATTAATGAAAGAAGGAAAGATAATATCTTCTTTACTTTTGCAGAGGCAGTCGAGCATCCAGTGGGGAGGGTTGTTATCAGAAGGGGCTTCGGGCTATTATAAAAAATCTAATCAAATAAGAGAAAATATATTATTAATAATGTGCGTGGGGTTAAGGGAGGCTTCCTTTTTTTGGTGGCAACAAGTAGGTATTTTGGAGGAGGGTTCAGATGGCAAGTCTTAGTGTAGGTCAAGCGGATAATGAACCAGCGAAAAGAGGCAAAGCAACGATGAAGGTGTCAGACGGTTCGAGCAAACTCGGCAAAACTCGGTGTAATTCGTATACAAGTGGGCGGGATTTGCAGGGCAGAGGGTTGCCCTGATCAATTGCCGGCCATTTTGGAAAGGAAGGCGCTACTGCTGGTGTGGTACGCTTGTGTCCTCCTGAGAGGCTGTCAGTGCAGACGGGCATTATCTGGCCATGTCGGTCCGCCTGCCATCTAGACTACCCGCCTAGGCCGTCGACATCATGGGCAACCTGTGTCTTCACCGCCCGGCTGTCCTACTTGTCCTACTCCTCGCTTGTGGCCTTCTAGGTCACACGCGAGCCAACGGCAATGTCGGTGAGTTGATGTTTTTTATCTCCACCCCAGGAGCAACATATGGAAGCACTTACAAGGGGAGTAAACGTTATTCGAACATCTCAACAATCACAAATTCACTTCTCTCTGAGCTCTCTTTAATTATTACTATTTATAGAAAAAGTTTTATGAGAAGAGAATCCTTTGGCTTAAATGCCCTTGAAATTTTTTAAGTACTTCAAAATTCGGATTTTTGAATATATTCTTCAAAATATTTCTTTTACCTATTAGCAAATAAAATAATCAATAAAAATTTAATAAAATTTGTTGTAAATAATAAACAAACATGCCCTTTCTATGCTGTAACTTTTAGTTACTTAAATTAATATTAAATACTTAAATTAATTGGTTTATAGGAAAGATTTAAATATTCAAACAGGACTATTTTTATTTCAGGTTTGGGTTGACACCCGGTTGAAATAGATAGATATTTTTCTTATTTCAAATTCCGACTTTTTTGGCCTTGGCCGGGGACAAGGGGGTAGGGGTTACCCTAAGTAATATAAAAAATCGAATAAGTTTTTTGAAAAAATATTATTTTCGAATTCTAAAAGAAAATCCAATAAATTCAATATTAAAGAATTAAATAAATCTCAAAAAGTTAAGGTGGGAAAAACATCAGCTAAAAAAGCTCTAGTTTTTCATCTAACAAAAAAGATTAAAATAGATTTAGGAAAATATATGAAAATAATCAATAGATAGTTATATCCAAATAAAAAAGGGATATGGCTGAGATTGGCCTGTCGTAGACACTTGTGTTAGATAGGGAAGAGAGGAGAGAGAAGAAAAGTTGTGCCGATCCCGCAGTGAAGACAAAGGAAAAAATATATCCAAATAAAAAAATCATTATAATTTTGTTTGAAAATAATTCCAAAAAGAAGAAATGGGATAAAAAAATTTGAGAATGTTCTGGTTTCTTTTCATGATGATATATCATAACTAAAGTATAATTTGTAAGCAATTAGTTGGTGTGCGAAAGGATAATTGCTTTCAATTAAATTAGTTCAATTATTAATAAAATTGATTTTTTTAATCTTTAATAAAAGGTGGGGTTTAGGGAGGTGCGCTTTAAAAGCCGCTGATTTATTTTATTTGACAGATCCAATCGCAGCTACTCAAAATAAAACAATAATAGAAGTATATCGTTAAATAGAGGAAACAAGAAAGCATTTAAAGGAGGGGAAGCTCTAAAATCATTTATAAATAATTTTGACTAAATATGGCTGATACATTTCAATTTTAATAAATATGAAAGAAAAATTGGTATATTAATAATAATAGGTAAAAAGAATATGACAAAAAAAGACTCAAGCTTTACCTCTCCCCCCCCCCTCCCCCCAGGCACCATTCCAATAAACTTCATATGTCCTAAGAAGATTTTAAGAGTTGCTATGAGATGATATTCGTCAAAGGTGAAATATTATTAATTAAGAATAATAATAATAACTAGAAATAAATTTTTTTTATGTCTTTTTAGTCATCTGAAGCCATTTAGATTTATTTAAATCATTTAGCATCCAATATAATTGAAATAAAATATTGTTGCTTTAGGCAAAAAGCGAACCTCTGACCTTTTGTCCATGAGGCGAGACCTCTACCTTTGCACCAAGGGACTGGGTAGAAATAAATATTCAATATTATTAAGAAATTGCCTGTTGGATAAAGATAAAAATAAACCTTGTTTAGCTCCACCCCCGATGCCGAGAGGTTAAATGTATTGACATTGTTAAAAGTGATAACCTTAGAAACTAAGGGATCTCTGTTAGAATCTCAGGTAGTTCGATAAAATTTATTTATATATATACCAATTTATATAAATAAATATGCCTAAATCATTCCTAAATAAATATATTATATATCATAATAGAGGTGAAGGCAAGATCAGCAATAAGGCAGTCTTTTAGATGGTCAATAAAAACACCAATAAGACTGTACGAAAAATAAATTTACAACATTGTCGCTCTTATATGTATACATTGTTATGTATTTCAAGCTGACCATTTTTGGGCATAAGTTATTTATTAAAACATGAGCCACTAAGGTCATTCAAGCAAACAAATGAAGATGAGCTATAATTGGACGTGATTCGGAATTTAAAGGGGTTTTCTCCCCCCCCCCCCCCCCTTCTGTTTGAAAAAGAAAGAGAAAGAGCGTATTGTCAATTAATAAAGGAGTATTAAATTACCATCAACTTCATTTATATAATTTAAAAAAAAAATTAAAGATAACTTAAGACAAATGTGATTTCTTTCTAGAGCTGATAATCGAAATCATATATCAAAAATACTTCATAAATTCTTTAAAAAAAGTTAAGACATTTTGTCATTTTCCGCCTAGATAGAATTAAATAAAATTTAGATTTTGCTTATAAAGACGACAAGTTTTTTAATTTATGTCACCTAATTTAGGGTTGGAGGAAGAAATGTAAGTAATCTAAACCTTCTAGTCAAATATTTTAATTAAATAAGAAATGTTAATTAAAATAGGATATCTTAAAGCAAACTCTAAAGGATTAGATGTGTGATTCGTGTGTCTTAACTCCCTCTTTCTCTTTCACTTTCTATAGAATATAAAAATTGAGTTTAGTATCTAAGCCATCAGATTTATTAATGTAGTGAAATGTAAAATATTTTTTTGAAAATGATTACAAATCCAAAATGTTTAAACACATATCATTGGTAATAATATTGATGAATTGTGATAAAGAGAGTTCTCATAAAAATTCTTCGTACCTAAATATAAATATTTCCTTCGAGGGGAGACTACTTAGAACAACGAAACTAGGAAAGTCCATCAAATAAAAAAACTCCGATCTATTGACGAGACATCGCCTTAGAATTCATAGCCGGCCCGGGTCTCCCTTACTCGGTATTCTTATATCACCTCTTCGGGCATGATCCGTCTGTATGTAGTATGTCCGGAGAATAGATAAGATAAATATAGAGAAATATATTAAAGAATGATTTCTTAGAACAAAGGCTTAGCCATAATAACAAATAAATTTACTAAAAAGAGGCCTCATCTAAACATCTAAGGTTTTATGGGCCTTCATATAGTTTAGAAATCTATCTATACAGGGTGGCTGATATGAAATGTTACCAACTTCACACCTGTCATAGCCCTGAGATAGCTGTGTCAAATTTAGTCTAATCTTGGTCTTATAACAGTTCAGTTTATTGTTTCCAAGCCACCAAAGTTATCTGCATTTTTAAGAAAACTTTTAACAAGCCATGGAATTCAAACGCAATAATGTGATTGCTCTGTATTTGGCTAGAAAATCACAACCAGTTATTATTAATGAGCTCGAACATCTAAAAGTGAATAAAATATATCGGCGCACCTCGTTATAACGATAGTGCCAGCATTAAAAAACGCTATGATAGTGACCCGAATAAGACTGCATCATCGGTAGAAATGGCTCCAAGGTGAATCCGTCGAAATCTGCGACGAAGCTGAAGAGCTTTTGAGCTGAACATATCGAGAAAACGGATGCAATACATATTGAAAAATCAGCTCAGAGTAAATCCTTTGAAACCCCAAAAGGCTCATGATCTAACATCGCAATAGAAAAAAGTTCGGATAGAAAGGAGTTGTTCCGCTTGGCAGCAAGTGGCCAGTTGCCACATATTGTCTTCTCTGATGAGGCGTCATTCCCAATCGAGTAAACAAGCAAAATAATTGGGTCTTGTTAAAGAGAATTTACACCTTCGACCACTAGAAAGGAGGCAACGGAGTTTTTGATGGTTTAGGACGCTGTACTCATTCAAATCTACATATATAAATCTAAATATATAAGGAGCCAAAACCTCCTTCCTAAAAATTCCAGAAATTAAAATATTGAAAATTTAAGCTATTTTTGAAAAATCCCCTTTAGGCTCATTTGCAAATCTTATTAATGAATTTTAATGGCTCTTTAGTTTGGTAAGTGATTTTTTATATAATGAATAAATTCCTAATCAAAAATTCATAGTTCATTTTTCATTTTAAAATCTAATTAAAATTATTTTCTACGTGATATTATAAAACGAAATTTATTAGACTCTAAACATACGTGGTAGTTCAATTAATCGATTTTTTTAATGAGAATAATTCCTATACTTATTCAGAAAAGTTATAGGAGATTAATGAATAATAAAGTTATGAAAGTCAATCACATCTAATAGCATGAATGGCCATAATCATTTAATTATTCACGTGATGTCTGTTATTAATTTTATTAATGACCTCAAGTTATTTACTTTTATGTCATTTTTTCTTACTGTTATTTTAAAATATTCTCTCTAATTTAAATCATATGTCACGACCTCTATTTGAAAAATAATTTATTTTTAAGTGTTTACAAAAGAGATATGATTTTTTTTCAAAGAAATCCTTAAAAAGAATTGAGTTGAATTAGTGAGTTAATTATAGAACAGAATCTGGTTTACGTAGTAATGTTTAAAATTATCTACAAACCATAATTTTTTTTGTTTTCCGGCTTTAAGAAGTTTATTAATAATTATGTGGTTTGCTTTCTCCGGTTTCTTTACTTTCATATTATCATTTTTTGAGACCGTTGAAATAAAGAATGGAAAAAATTCAAAAGGTTTTTTGGTGTGTCAGCTTTTAATATAAATTATTTGTCTACTTATTGATTCCTAATTATTTGGTTAAGTATTAAGATGAGAGAGGGGCGAAGGTGTTCACTCAATGTTATTTCATTAAAATTAAATACGAATACTACACCCGGTGGTGTAATGGTTAAAGCTATTATGCAGTCAACATTTCAACTATAAACACAGGAGACGAATTCGGATTTCGTCAAAATCACAAATGTTTAAATCAGGGATGTCAACTTTTTGGCTTCCTTAGCTACATTTGAAGAAAAAAAATTTTATTGGGCCGAACAAGATATATACAAATTCTGAATGTGATTAAGATTGAAAATAACAATAGAGAGATTAATTACAAACAACAATAAATTCGAAAGAAACTCAAACACCAACACAGAAAATAGGGCTGTAGAAAATATATAGAGTAAAGTGAAATTAGATGAAAATGCAAAAACATATATAATAGTTGGATTTCTCGAATAATATCAGATATTCAGAGCTTATATCGCATTTGATTCATACTCTTAATTCTTAATACTCCTCAAACCCACCTAGTAGGTACTAAAATATATTTCAATTTATTAATTTTTATGAATTTTTTAAAAGCATGTCTTTGGCTTCTCACTTTCCCGAAAATCAAGGATAAGTGAAAAACCGATCCAAAATTCTCATAAAACGCCTGCTATTAATTTTGCAATGAAAATTTTTCTTTATATTTTTTCATATTCTGTTATACACCAAAATCATTATAAAAATTAACAAAAAATATAAAAATTAACAAAAATGATAGATAGGAATGTGAATATCAGCATATTTAAAAGGAAGATTAATAAATAGCGAAGCGAGTGAATAAAAATCTACTCTGGGCGCTATGTTTAGAAATAGTTTCTCATAGAAAAAAGCTAAAATAGCAATTCAAGTTGAAAAAAATCTAACGTGACCGCTAAATAGACCGTTAAACAGATAAGCTGTCTCACTCCCATTACTGATTAAGAAATATTTTAAAAAATTTTATAAGGAAATATTTGTCCTCTTCTCACATTTCCCTCCTCAAAATTTTTGCTGTTTCAGTGTTTCTTATTCAGACCACAAAAGTCCTTTATTTGCATGATAAAAGTTGGAATATTGCTAGGCAGTTGGGAGGATGAAATAAAATAATTTTTATTTCGTTGCTGACGTTTCGAACATACGTCATGTCCATTTTCTACAACAACAAAATTGTCTTAAGAATACAGATGCTCGGTGTTTAATCTTTTCATCATGTTTGTACATTCAATCGTTATCTTCACCGAATCATGATCAAACAAATAAAAAAACTTTTTTAGAAATATACAATATATAAATAATATGATCTGATAAGCAAAAAAACCAATCAATTTAAAAAAGTAAACAACCACATTTTGATGCCTGAGTGCCTAATTCACAATATATATATATATAGTTATAGTTAGCATCCCTTTCACCGGTTGTCTACTATTATGCTAATAAAGATGCTGCAATCTGTTTAGACATTCAAATAACGACTTTCTTCCTATGAGGAAGGACCCTACCCAGGCCGAAACGTTAGCTGAGAAGGAAATAAATCTAAATGAAAAAAGAACTGCCATTTCTCATTCCTGCTCCAGCCTTTATGAAATATATCCCATCAAACAAACAAAATATCTTTGTTTATGACTTTATATACTTCGCCTTCATTACAGCGCTGAATTAAGATTTGGATAGTTCTTAAAAAATCATTTGTAAATGTACAAATATTAAAACTCTTGAAAATTGAAAAGTGGGACGAAAAAGGGCAATTTTAAATTAATTTTCATAAAATCATCAAATTAGATTATTTTTCAGGTAAGATGTAAATTTATATAATTTGGTACACATGGTAACAATTCAGTTCACATGGATTAAAGTGATCTCTTAAAGCCGAAATTATACGTCACAAACCATTTCGAAGAGTAAACCGATTTAATAAAATAGTTAAATAATATATAAGTTGAGACTCATTTAATTTTGCAAATTATTGTCTGTGTATTGTAAGTGTATTATATATTTGCAAAATAAATTTATGGATAAGTAATTGAATAAATCAGATGTAGACAATGTGTATGATTTAGTTATGACATGATTAATTCTAGTAAATGCATTTAGAAATCCAATCTAATATCTAATTTATTTGCGATGTACTCATAGTAGGGGGATAAAAATCATTTCTTTCTTTTAATTTCACTTGTAAATAAAAAATAATTTATATCGTTGATTCTTTTCAAAGCAATTTTCTTGACTAAACATTTTTATTTTGTTTCGCCACAAATAATTGTTTTGGAATTTGGAATTGAGAAAATTCAATTTGATCTCAATTTAATATGAAAAAAAAAAGAAACAATCAAGTTCATTTATGTTTGCCCTTTTTATATTTTTCTTTTAGAGCGAATAGAGAGATGAGATTGAAAAAAAGTGAATAAAAGAACGAAAGAACGACGACGATATGTTTGTTATTGATGTCTTTCCTTTCTTTTTTATCGGCATAAAAATGTCCAACCGCTTGACCCTGAGATGACACAAGATCGCCCGATTATTATTTACAAAGAATTTTAATTAATATATCAAAAGATCCAATTTCGAAATGGATGGATGATGTAAAATTAGCCGAAAGTTTTTTTTTAATTGGAAAGAGGGCGGAAAACAAACATGGCCTCTCTGAAAGATTAAACAAGATGAAAAACAAAGAAGAGAAAACTTTTTTGTAAAGTAAATTTTGTCATATAAATAATAATGTCTAATGTCTATTTGGAGATTTTAATGAAAATTTACTTCTTTGATACGATTTGAAGATTCAAAACGATAAAAATAGAGCTGGCCTATGCAATTGGACGTCCATCTTTGGGGATGATGAGGAAGAACTCTGGAGAAAAGGACTTCTTCAAGACTTTTTCCAGACTCGTAATGAATTTTAGCAACTTATATATTCTTATACAATCAGTGCAACAAAAAAAAAAGATATTCCATAGGTGTATTCTTCAGTTATTATGTAATTCAAACAAATTTTCTCTGGTCAAAATAAAGTAGAACTCATTAATGTATCATCTCATTCATAATATTAGAGTCAAGAATATTTAATTTAATTTGGAAATTAGCATTCAATTAAAATTGTGAAATTTTTTACTTTCTCTTATGCACGAAAGCATCTCTGGTAAATAAACGGGAACCCGGGCAGATGGCCCTATATGGTCCAAATAAAAAGAACTTGTGAACCGGCACCTAAGGTGCCCGAAAAAAAAAATTGGTGTCAGCATATTACACAATCTTCCTTACCTTGGTAAAAGAAAGTTGTATGAGTCACGATCGTTATACCAGATTTTTCTTTTAGGTCTTTTTGGCCACCCTGGCCATTAGACTTTATAAATACATAAATAGTATTGAGATAAAATTTATTTATCGATGGCTTCCGGCGGGCTTCCATCAGCCTTGTTCCTTATTCCACCTCCTAAGGTTCAGGGCTGCTTGGCCTTGCTTATCAACAGAGTTGGTTGCTGTTCATCTTCTCTTCGGCCAGGCCCGCCAGCTTAGGAGGATTATATATTAAGAACTAAAAAAAGAAAACAAAATTGGGTTGTAGTTGTAAAATTATTAAAGCTAAAATGGCTTCTCAGCTTGGATTTTATCTTGTTAGAAACCATTAGTTTAGAAGTGGGCAAACTTTTTGATTAAAGGGCCTCGTAAACATTGATAGTAAATCAGGCGGGCCACAAATACAAAATGTCAGAATGTTTCTAATTAAGATACGACATGCACAATTTATTAATGAAACTAACATACAATCATCGGTTTTAACAATGTCACTATTAATGAAGTGAGTGGAATTGTGCAATTTTTCACGAGTGCGTTGCGTTGTAATCAGGAATCATTTTACTTGTCGTAATGTGTATTAGTTAAAACCTGAATTTCGACCTATTGAAGTACAAACATGAAAACACTTGTTGACCCAAAAAAAAAAAAGGAACAGAATAATATTAATAATAATAATAATTAAATAATCTCGCGGCCCCCATGGAATCCTGTGGCGGGCCGTAGTTTACCTCTGCATTAGATTTTGTGAAAGTTTTTCATAAACTCAGACATATTTAATTTCTTATATCAAATTGTCATTAAGGGAACGAACCATAAGATGAGTATTTTAGAATAAAGAAGTTTCTTGATAAGAAATTTTAAAATTTTTATTATGAAGTCATCCCAACTGTTAGAAAAATCAAAATATGCATTAATTTAATTTTTTCTTTTGGAATAGCTCTTTT
The DNA here is from genome assembly GCA_010014785.2 of Anisolabis maritima. Classification (NCBI taxonomy): domain Eukaryota; kingdom Metazoa; phylum Arthropoda; class Insecta; order Dermaptera; family Anisolabididae; genus Anisolabis; species Anisolabis maritima. Next base: position 7,548 of record JAAAKE020072769.1, on the reverse strand, counting down.
TTAATGTTTGTAATTAAATATAACTTACAAAAGATTTTTGTTTGTGTCCTGAAGAATCTCCGGTCTCAGCCTCCCATGCCACCCGACCCAAAAAGATAAATATATAATTATAAGGTTCTAAGAATTTATAAAAATTATAAGAGTCAAATGTGAAATATCTGAGATTAATTATTATTTAAATAATTTTTGAAAAGAAAAAATATTTATATTTTAATTTTTAAGTTTTATTTGAGTTAAATTAATTTTGAAAAATAAAAAATAAAATTTAGAAATTGAATTTTTTGCGTTGATCAACTATCTAATCTAAAAGAAGATGGAGACTCTGAAAAGGATGTAGAAATACAAGCATTGTTAACATTCTAACCAATCATTCAATTCAACTGAAATAAGATCTTTAGGTCGAATTATGGAAAATCCTTTAGCTCTCTTATTCTGCGCTTAGGCTAAATGTTCATACATGCCTGAATAAACTGAGTAGAATTCGCTGATTTTAGTCCAAGTGTGAAGTTGAGGAGATCTCCTTCGCCTTTCATCAGAGAACACAGTATCAATGTCCAAGTCAAATGATTACTACTTTACATGAATTGATGATGTCAATTTTCGAAGGGAATTGTTTCATTTCTGAAATTCAAATAAAATTAATTTACCAATAAATTGTAATCTTTTATTTTATAGAATTTAAAGGTATCAATTATTAATAATACGAAAGCTTAATGATTAGTTTCTAATTATTTGATCATTGGTGTAATGTTTGAAAATATTTCTTTTTATCTTTTAATAAATGGATGTTGATTTATTAATAGCAGGGTTTTTATAACTTTGAGCAGGCGAATTTAGTATAATTTTTACTTTATAATAGGAAGATAGTGAGAAAAGAAAAAAGACAAATTTTATAATGTCTCTCTCTAGGACGGATGGGAATCTTTCAATCTGGAAATTAGGCAACATTGTATTTTCTTATAGTTAAAGTTAACTTGCTTACGGAGATGCCTATTTCTCCCAGATGCCGAAATCATCATTAATAGAAGATATAAAATCCTGGCGACTGAACGTAGAGGAAACTCCTCCCGATCTAATTAATAATTGAATGCAGAGTACTATCGTCCCCAAAACAGTGAATGGGATTGAAGGTCACAGTCATTGATGAATATAAGAAATAGGGTGGAAGAAAGTTTCGACCTTAGGAGACTCCAACATTGATTGTATGATGATTAGAAGTACCTCCGTCAATAACAAGTGAGATCTTTCGATTAGATAAAAAGTTTCAAACAAAGATTCGAAGGGAGACCAAATGATGGGAGTTTTGAATATAGGTTTTTATACCATATCAGGTTAAAAGTCTTCGAGATGTCAAGTGCATCCCCACCTTTTCCTTCCAAGGCTTTGTTCCCTATTAATAACAATGTAGGGAATCTCTAATATGAAGATGTCATTTATATGAAATAATAAGATAATACCGCCCCCTAGGATGGCCTGACGTTTGTGGTAAAGATAATATATATTTTATATATATTTATTTAAGAGTTTTAAGAGGCCTATAAGTATTTTATTTTATATTTCCATCTGATATTCTTCAATTTATTATTAGGATCTGTAAAGCAAGAATATAAATTTAATCAAAGATTTAGATTTATTGAGATTAAAAGTGAATATTTATTTTATTTCTAATTAATCAATTTTTATCTGAAATTTTTCTTTTCTTCATTTTTCGATAATTAGTTTTTTTTTTTTTATTTGTGGCGGTTCACCAATGGTCATCGATAATTAGTTGCCTCTTCTAGATAAAATCATTATATTTATGTTTATAAGTGAGATATAGCAAAACCTTTTTTTTTTTTTTTTGGGATATGTAAGCATAAGGTCGACCGTTTGGACAAGGATGCATCATAACCCTTAATGTGCATATAAGTTATCCAAGTAAAATTCTTACTTCCCCAATAAAAAAAAAAAATATTTCCGAGTCAACCCATAACATACAAACAGACAAAGATGGTACAAGCTCCATGAAAATCCTAACCTATGAATGATTAGATGAGAAACAAAATCCATATAAAACGCTATTGAAATACAAGTTTTGGAATTGTTTTGAAAATTAATCCTTATTCCAAGAAAAGGAAATTTAAGCCCTTGGTGCAGTGCTAGAGGTCTGGCTTCACAGGCTAACTACCAAAGGCCAATGGTTCGCTTCCCGTCCTGAGCGATAAAAATTTATTTAAATTATATTGGCTCCCAATTAATTTAAATAAATAAAGACAGAGTCTGAAAAAGAAAAAAAGGAAATTTAGGATGAACATAAATATGTACCACCTATTATCTTCGGGGATTAATATACTCAAAATTCTAGTGTCTAAATGACAAGTGTCTAGTGTCTAACTGACAAAAATTATTTTATTTAAAGGCCGATTAACATAAGCTAATTTATTGAGAAAGAAATTCTCCTCAATTTGAATAATAAATAGTTATCTATTTGATGACTCATAAATATTTTTTTTTAATTGGAGAAGTAAGAATTTTACTTGGATAAATTATATGCACATTAATTTGATAAAATTATTTTAAAACTAAATACTAACTTAAAAATAAATTAGTTTTTTGAGGAGTTTGGAGATATTTTTTATTTATTTTTGTATGGACTTTTTCTAGTTGAGAATCCGAATTGAGGGCTATTTCTGTGCACAAGAAATGGGTGTTAAATGGCACAAGAAATGGATGTTAAATGGCCTTAAGTAATATGTTTCATTTGAAAAAATAAAATTTAATTGTATTATTTATTTGTTCATTTAATAAATTGTTAGTTGTTGCTTCCAGAAACCATCGATAAATAAAATTATTTAATTTTGGTATGTTTAAAGTCAATTTTTGTGTTTTTAAAGTAAAAATGTCCTCAGTAACAGAAATTGAAGGAAAAATATAAAAAAAATCAAATGTTATATGATGGGATAAGTTAAAATGAATCTAAAAATTAAATAAGCGCGGCCCAAACTAAATAAAGGCTGTGTAAAAAAATATTTAAATAGGAGCCCAAGAGGACGCTGCAGCTAGTATATTTGTATATTTGTTCTCCCTTGCATATCTAGCTTTAAAACATAGGAGGGGGGATAAATAATGTTTTATATATATATATTTGTTGATACTCAAGACAATATCATATTAATAAAGAAAAAAAATTTAGGGAGGTGTCTGAACAGCCTTTGCTTCTAGTATGAATCTCGGATGGACCGTCGATGGCGATTTATTTCAAATAATGTAGTTTATATCTAAATTGCAATACTATCATCATTATCAAATTTTTACAAAGATTCAGGGGTTCTTTATTAATGCTCATTTGAATCCGAACCTAAACTAGTAATATAATTGTACATTGTACAATAGTCCAAATGGCCTCGGCAGTCGAAAAAAGTTTTTAAATTTGAGAAAAATGGGAGTAATTACCCCCTTTAACCTTCTCCTTATATACGCCTCTGTTTGAGAAACAGTTCCATAATATCAAATTGAGAAATATAAACTTATATATATAATTACTTATTATTCAAAGGGGCATTCATTATCAGAACTCTGATAAAAGAGGATAGTCAGTGTGTATCACTTTTTTTCTTTTTATGATTTTAGAGTTGAATCGATATTTTCTCTTGTTCTAATTCGAATTAAAATTGTAACTTTTTCTTATTTTAGTTATTTTAAGTCGTTTTTTGTATTCCAAATCCTCTCTGGGTTTCCCCATGAATACGGCCCTGCTCTGAAGATTTCGGCCACCACATGGAATGCTTTCTTCGATGAGTCGAGAATTTTAGTGATAAGAATTTTGCATTTCTATCAGCGATTTACATATTTATAAAAACACCTGCATATGTATATGAATCTCATGATAGAAATGGAAAATTCGTAAGAGAGCCTTAGAAAATTTTCAGTGAAGTAGCAATTTCAGGTGGAGCCAGAGAGATTAGTTAATAGTTAAGGCTTACTTCAACTTAAATAGGTGAAAAAATTGCAATTTTAATGCAAATTTTAGTGAAAAGATTGCGATGCATGTGACGAGGATGCTTAGTTTTTATTAACACATAGATACACAGTCAGATAGATCATATTTTTAAACTCAGGAGGCTTCAAAACGTGTAGTATCTGACATTCGTCCACTTGAAAATATTCTTTTATTTTAATTGGAAACTCACCTTATTTTATTTTTGGGAGAAAATATTATTATTATTTGTTGCATCACAGATAACATCTCAGTATTATAAAACTTTAAAAGAAAAAATAAAAAATATTTCATTACTAATCAAAACATTTAATTTTTTAAAAAAATATTTTAAAAATACCTTTGGAGATTAATCATCATATCAGGAGTGTCAAAAGGTAGCCAATATGTGTAAATTGAAAATCAGATTTATTTGCTTTTAATTAGTAATCAATAATTTTATTCTAATTAGATAGTTATTTTCATGTTTAAAAAAATATATAGCGATTGATTAATATCAGGAAACATACTGAAAAAAATTTTTTTTCGTTGAAAATAAAAATCAAAATGTTTTTTTTTTTTTAACATCGACGATAGTTTCCAAAAGTTATTTTATTTATTTATTTCAAAAAATATAGGAAATTAAAAATATTCTTTGAAATGATTGAAATAATTGTTTGATAAAAAATAGTAGGTTAGGAGCTGTCAAACTTTGTCATGTTTTCGCCAGAGTCAAGTTCGATTTAATCAATTTTATATTCATTTTGAAGCTCATTTAATATAGAATAAATATAAATAATCAGTTAAATTTAAAATTATTAATGTTCTTTGAATGATTTAAGATTATTTATAGAGGTCTCATCTCTAATATTTTCCCTTTGTTCATTTGGGGGGCTATCATAGATAGAGAAAAAAAGAGATAGGAAACAGCATGCACAACATTCAAGCAGAGAAGTGGAAAAAAGATGCGAGATTGTTTATTTCGTCCCAATATTTTTTTAAAATAATAATAAAAATATATAATCTAAATCCTTGGAATAACTATGCAACTTATAAAACTGATTTTAAAAATTTGGAAGGAATTATAATTAATTACTCTGAAACGGGTCATTAATTAAATAATAAAATTATTAAATAAACATTTAATTAACTAGCTGCGCAGCCCGTTTTCGATGGTCATCACTCTCTTCCAACTCAGAGATGATATTTTATTTCATTTTTCTTAATATTTATAATTTCTATTCTACTCTATAAAACACTTATCTCTCTGGATTCATTATAGATAAAAAATTTCGATATTAAATAATAATATTAATTTTAATAAATTTTGCAAATAAAATAAATGGTTTTTTCTAGACATAATTAAATTTCATCAGAAAAAAATGGGCAAAAACTAATATATATCATAAAAATCAAAGTATGTCTGTATCTGTATGTTTTTCCGGGATTTCCACCTAAAAGAATAATTATATTGGGGTAAAGGTTAGTTAACATGTGTAAACATTATACCCTCTTCTCTCTATGAATCTGATTACACATATCTTCTTTTACAACATTTAAACTTTCGAAGTTAAGTAATTTTAAGGAAAAAGAACTGTCTCACAAAACTACAAATGTATCATTAGATATAAATTACCTGAAAGAAACGCAATAGAATCTTCTGATTTCACATTGAGAGAGTAGTTTCTTTTTAGTCTTTTTTCAGTATCTGCTTGGTTAATTGGTTATCAATATAATATAAATAAATTTTTGTCGCTCAGGACGAGCGAATCACTGACCTTTGGTACATGAAGTGAGACTTATCTTATATTTCTGCATAAAGGAACAGGGTAGGCATTCTATAAAGAAGTACAAGGAAAATCAATAAAAGAGCATTTAAGAAAGAGATAGATCAATTTTAAATTCGAAAATACATGATAGTTTCATGAAATACCTTCATTATGTTCAAACAGTGAATGTCTTTATTGGTAACAAGAGTTTGAGCTCGGAAATGTGCAGCAGAAAAGGGAGTGAGTCCTATTAAGGCATCTACAATTACCCCACTTTCTTCAGTATCCATATCTTTATGTATATCTATATATTATCCAAAAAAAAAAAAAAAAAGTGATGAAAAAAGGTCACCTCGCATTAGTTATTCCTTTATTTATCAATCTTTGATACCGATGTTTGTTACTTTGAATTCTAAGTCAACCATTGTAAACATTTATTCATAAGAGATTCCTGTATATTTGCAGCAAAAATAGAATACTTTCCTGTATAAAATAGTTTTTATATTAATTTTATATAAAAATTTTGGCTAAAATCATCATCATAATTTATAATTTTCACACTTCATTGATAAAAAACGAACAGAGATATCTAAAATAACAACTTCATAAGACTTATCCTACACTTTAGTGAAAAAGTTTCATCACTAGTAATATATATTATTAAGTTTATTTGATTTTACTTACGATTTTTCATTATAAATCTTGAATTTTTTAAAAAATTTTTCTGATCGTAAAAAGCAAACTTTATGACGTTTGATAAAGATATTTTTGTGCTAAAAATCGAAAAAAAAAAAAAAAACATTAAGTTTAGGCAAAGAAAAAAGTAATTTTGTTACATAGGGTTATTTATAGTTTATATGTATATGTCAGATGCTTAAAAGAAAAAGTAAAAAGATATCAAACAAACAAAGGTTAGAATATCTTTTATATGAAATAGCAGAATCCCTGTCTGCCCGACTGTCACGCAACTTCCCGATGGGTAGAGATATGCCCCAAGATGCTGAAAAGACTAAAAAAAAACTTCCCGATGGAATATCGAAATGAAATTTGGCCCCTTTATAGAGGATATTAGTGAGAGTCCAAGAAAAAAACTCAGGTACCCAATTCCTGTCGGGGCACAAAGATTTTTTGAAAATTTAATATTTTCCTATTGAAAAACATTGAATAGAATTAAACCCTATCTTTCCTTATGGAAAATCAAAGCTAATTAAGTGGTAATATAAAATATAAATAATTAAATCCCGCAAAGGTATAAAAATTTTTAAATTTTATAGGGCGGGCACTGCATCTAGCCGAAGGCAGACTCAAGCCAGATATGTCCTTTTATAAATATAAAAGGAGGTCGATGGGGGCGAAGCTCTGGGTGGAGATAGGTGGCATACACCCAAGGATCAGCCACGTGTGTGTGGGGGGAGGGGTGTGTGTGGATAGACGCCGAAGGCGAGCGGCGCAGCTAGTTAATAATATAAATTTTCATTTCATTTTATTTAAAATACATTTAATGGAAATTGTTAATGAAATTTAAAAAAAAAAAACAAAGGAAATTTATTTTTGTTAGTTCAGTATGGTTTATGTTTTGAACAAACTTTTATTCAGTCCTTTCTCTCTCTATCTCTCTCCCTTAAGTAAAACTTTATGTTTTAAACATTTTAATAAGTTGTTTTCAAACTAAAGTTTTTTGGTTATTTACAATTTCCTATATGGCTTTGAAAAAATATTCTATTTTATGATAAAGGGTCAAGGATATCGGCATTAAAGCTAAGTACATAATAAGAGATAATACGATAAAATTTCCAAGGGGGAGAATTAAACAATCTATTTGGA
>JAAAKE020072658.1:6116-25004 GCA_010014785.2 Anisolabis maritima | reverse complement strand
GTTATATTTTTTTCCTAACCAAATTATTTTATTCCCCATCGACAAAATAAATTATTTTAAATTCCGCATTATTATTTTGAGAATGAAAGAAGCAAATAAGATATTTTTTTTTAAAGAGTTGAAAGTTTTCAAAATAAAAATGAATTCTTTGATTTTCGATTTTTTTTTTTACTAATTTTTTGGTATTTAGTTATCACCCTCCGAATTAAAAATTTAAAAAAATAAGAATAATACTTTAAAAAATCTATTAAAAAAAAGGAAGTAAGTAGTATTATTATTTAGGCTTTTAAGAAGTTGGTTCGGAACAGCCTCAGTGAACTGACTAGAATTTCTTCAAAGTGGTAACTGAAAAGGGAAATTCTGAACTGAAGAAAATTTCAAATTTAAATGACACACGTCCACATCTCTTAATTTCATGGTAAAATGTCAAAAAAATTTTGCAAGGACAATGGAAGCATTCATTAAAGGTAAAATTTTTAATTTAGATTTTATTTACCAATATTAAATTTTAAAATTGATACTAAAACACTAAATTATAAATGATTACCTAAGAAGATAGTTATTTTTTAAAGTCTCTTTTCATTATCACCAGGAAATCACATCAAGGACCAATAAAAAGTGTGAGAAAATGTGACTCGTTCAATTTTTTTTTGTTTTGTTTTTTGTGATTGTGACTTAAAAGCGTTGATTATAATAAAGATTATTTCGTTTCTTTCTTTCTCTTTCTCTCTTTAATGTATTTAAATGATGATGGGGGAGGAGAGAGGGACTCAAAAGGTCATGACCCCCTCCAAGACCTCCGCCCAACAGGTGGGCTCCCCTCCCTTCATTAATTGAAATTTCCGGAGTAAGATAAAAAAGAGTAAAGCCTCTATAAAAAAATATTAATATAATATATATCTTTTTAAAACATAAAAAGTTGTAATCGATTGTCTATTTCGTTTATTTTATTTCGAGATAAGAAATAAAGTCAATATTCTATTATAATTTAAGTTGCCAAATAAAATTTAAAATTTTATATATAAGCTTTTAATCAAGAACAAAAGACATAAACATTTGTATAAATAAATATGCCCGGATAATGTATCATAAATATATTAAATTAAATTGTTTAAAAGTCTCTATGACCTCAGATCCTGGAAAGACTAATAAAAATCCACTTTCTATACTTCTTTTGAAGTTTAAACTAAAAAATTCAAAATAATACTATTATTTTGTCAAAATAATATCCATAAATAATATCGTTCTATTTAACTTCTTTTATTTGCTTAGAATAGAGGCTCTTGCTTCATAATGTATCTGTCAATGATTCGATTCCCATTTTGTGCGAAAACTATATTAAATTATATTGCCTTCCAATTAATTTAAATAAATACGGACGGAGTCTTCATGGCCTAATAGTAAATAATGTGCCAAGACTTAATGTCCAAAAACGATTTTTAAAAAATTCTTCTTAAAAATGTCTTAATTAGGAAATTATGAAAAATATAAGATGTTAAAATTTTTTTCAAAAAAAGTTGGTCTAAACGATAATTAGGTCAATTTTGTATATGAATATTAATTCTTTAAATGTATTTTTATTTTTTATATTTAAATTTAAAATGAAGTGTATTTTGGTTAGGCCAATTTTTGTCAAAAGTTTAGTTTCCGTAGAAAAATCAATTTCATCATTCTATTATATAGTATTTTTTAAACTGAATGTTAATTATATTATAATATTCATATATTATATCGAAATGCTTATAAATTATATGAGTCTAAATTAGTTCATAGTCAATCCGAATGCTCAACTCACTAATAAATTTTTTGATTAATTGCTCCAGAGCTCGTCTAGAGCGAACCAGACGTGTGCAGTTAAATCTCCCTAATTAATTAAAATATCAATTAGCGAATTTGCCTAACTCCAAATAGCCAAACACGAAATAATTTAGGGCTGCCTACTTTTCAATAAGCACAAACGAAAGAAATTATGCACCCCATGGAAGAATATCTGCTATGGCTTATATCATGGAATTTTGTTTTTGAGTTATATACTCTTTTCAACCAATTGTTAGAAAGGTCGGTTGCCTAACCGAATAATGCAGGGTGGCCTATAGAAATAAACAAGTGTTCCAAAATTATTAACTTAATTAGACATTAAAACACGTCAAAGAAAATAATATTCACAATTTCATCATCTGTTACATAAGTATTTATTAAATATATGTTATATTATGCAATTCATACGAGTATATTTTATTTTAAAATCATATTTTTATTTATTTATTATTTAATTTTAAATTTTTACAGATTTATTGAACACATTTATTTTTTAATTGTAATTTTTATTTACGTAGGCATTTATATTTTTATATTTGCTTAATCCAATCCTTTTGGTAGGACGGTCAAATAAATTTTAAAAAATGTCTGAAAGCTCTTGAAGTAGAATCGAGGTTCATGATCTCTGGATCAGTGGTTCATATCCTGTCCGTTGATAAAATTTATTAATATATTAGTCGCCAATTAATTTAAATATAGATGAATAACAATTAATGTAATTTTTCTATATATCTGCCTAAATCCTGAAAGGAAAAAAAGGCTTCTTAAAGACTTTCTATATTATATTCAATATATAGCATTGGTACAAAATTTTATTCCATCTCCTCGATCATAATTCTTCAAATTTTTTTCTTTTTGGTCTTTTCGGCATCTTAGGCCATATAGACCTTTAAAAGATATCCATATATAAATTTATTACGATAAAAATTAAATTATCCAGACTTATTTATTTATATCACTAGACATTAATTTAAATAAATTTTCATTGGACTGCCTGGAACCTGACCCCACTGGCTTTTAAGATTATCATCAAATTTTAAATCTACTACTTTAAAAAAAAATGAAAATGCTTTCTTGTTCTGAAATATTTATATCAGTCCTTTTGAATCAGCTTATACTCAACCTAGTTAGCATGTTCGGTTATTTTCCTCAATTTAAGAATACATTTTTTATATATGGAAAAATTCCTACACTAATGACGATATGTCATTAAATAATAGATATTACCAACCCCTATGACGATATTTTTAGATAGAGATAGAGAGAGTTATAATCAATGAATGTAAAATTTATTGGATAATTTTCCTTTATTTTTTATTTTTTTAATTTTCTACCCTATCTATGTTATGTAAACCCAGAGCGAGTGAATGACATGTTTAACTTGCTACATTGCATAAGGGGTGACAGGCTATTTCCAAAAGGAATTTGCGTCATTTTGGGGGTGGATTACGCGAATTACGCTATCTTAACGAGTTATTCAACACATGATGAGGATGATGAATGCGAGGAAAAAATAACAGGCAAAACAAGCGGATGCCCTAAAAATAAATTATCTTTTATTTTAGGAAGAAAATAACTTCAATGCGGTGTCTAAAAATACCTCTTTTGTTTAATTTTAGAAAGAGGAACTTATAAAAATAAATATTTATCTGGAGAACAAAGACTTCAAAAAAAGTGGTAGGAATTTTCAATAACACGAAAGATGACGTTCTCAAATATTAATATTTTTTTTTTATTTCAAGGTTTGGATTTATTATATAAGTAAATTGATGTGTAGTGGCTTTATGTCGGATTGTGACATGGAATTGGGCGTGCATGAGTGACTTAAGATAGAAGAAGAAAAAGAGAGATTTCTTTCATTAAAAAATCTGGTGTGATAAACGCATATCACACAACTTTTTCTTATCTAAGTTAAGGAAAGCTGAGCAATGTACTGTCAGACCAGATTTTTTGCGTCAGGCCTCCTCCGTTCAATGTGTAACCAATTTAATCAATATCATTAGAGAAGTTGTTTAAGAAAAGTAATGAATAATTGATATATGAATTTTAATCAAAATCGTAAGAGCAAATTTTGAGAAAATTGGAAAAAATTAAAAAAGTGCATCAGTAAAGTACTACAGCTCTTTGACCGATTTAACTAAAAAGCTCTAAGGTGCAAGCGACGAGGGTTAAATATATGCTTCGTATATTTTTTCGTTTGGATGTGTTTGTGTGAATGTGTGGAGAAAATTTCTCAAAAATGAAAGCATGCACGAGACTGAAATTTTATATATATAAGCTCGCGTCACATCCGCCTCGAAGCTTTTGAATAAAATTGGCTAATGGTTACTAGTACTTTACTGATGTACTTTTTTAGTTTTTATTTTTTTATTTTCTCAATATTTGCTCTAACTATATTAATTAAAATTTATATATCATTTATTTATTAACTATCCTTTGAAATATATTAATCCTTCTCCACCTATTTGGGTCCTACTTTCTCTTGTATGTTTTTAAGTTGTTTGTGAATTTCTCTTAAACCATTTTAATTAAATTTGATTAAATTGGCTTCTCATTTAATAAATTAGATAATCTTTAAGATCTATTAATCATTTTCCACCTTCAAATAGAGTGGGACCCTCAATTTAAAGGCTCCTCTATGAGATTGCCTATGATGACCATGCATACCTCGCTTGCGCAGCTGACTGCTTAAACAAAATAAATTCAAGTTTGATATACATTGAAAAGGGTGACAGCATATCACTCATTTTTCCTTATCTTAGGTAAAATTAAGTTGTGTGATACCAGGTATTTTTAGATTCAGGGGTCCTCAAAACGTGTGTAATATTTTCTTACTATATATTACATATACAGTAAAAATAGAATACAAACAACAATTTTTTGAGAATTTCCAAAATTTTCTTTTTATTAATTTTTGAATTTTTTTGAGTTTTATTCTTGGTGTTTTTTTTATAGTAAACAGGTGCAACACTGTTTCGGATTCCACCATCTTCAGGACTCTAATTGGTCATCACCCCGTTCAATTTTTTTACACTTGTAAAGTGGAGGAAAAACAATAAGAATCTAAAAAAGGCTAAAAAATCCAAAAATAATTTTTTTTCATTAGCACTACAAACACTCAACTTAAAAAGTCCATAAGGAAGCTACGAGAATTCCGAAGTTTTTGAAAAAGTATTAAATTGGACAGCCACCTAAAATTATAAATTATAACACATATTTTTTACTCTTTTTCGCTACCTCATGCCATTTATACTACGTTTATTTTTAAAAAATTGGTTGCGAATATAATTTAAATAAATTATATCGTTCAGAGCCGGAAGCGAACGACTGAACATTAGATTTTGGGTATTTTTATTTAAGAGAAGAAAGAGGGAGGGGAGGCCGCTCTTCTTTTGTTTTCTTTTTTAATTCCCTTAATTTCCGTACATCTGCTGCTCAATTGACCATCTGACTCACGCATGATAAGAAAATTGTGAAAATAAAGAAGAAATCAACGGTGTTGCCTGTTTGTGATTATAAAGGAATGTTGATGACAGTTTCCGGTCCATCTAACGAGCTCTTCCTCTTTTGCACTGGTGACGAGGTGTTCTCTAATCAATTTATGAAAGACGATAGCCTCTCTCACCCGTCAATTGAATTCTTCCGCAATCGGCCGACGGCCAAAAAAAAAATCTCCTTAACTCTGGGTGGTCCTCTATTTTGATAAATTTATTAATGAAAAAAAAAAAGGTTAAAATAATATTTATTAACTGCTTAAAACGTGCAATTATCTCCACGCGTTTATCTCTCTCGAGCTCCTTAATACGTTCCTCACCAAATAATCATTTATAACCAACTTCTACCTACTTCCTTCAAGTGAGAAAGGTAAAAATTTTTTAATGTAAAACACATTACACAATCATTATGCCAGTAAAATGTTAAAATTTCAATCAACGCAAAGCAAATCGATCTCTTAAAAAAATGATTTGAGATCTTATTTTGAAATTTCGTTTTATCATTAAATTTTAAAGAGTGAAATTTAATGTGTTAATGGATGAGAGAAATGTGTAAAGCTTTATGCATTGTATTCATGTAGATAAATTATCACAAGTCAAAAAGGCAGAAAATAATGGAAATATAAACCTGGTAGGCATATTTTCTACTATTAACAGTATTTATTTATAAACAATGGTTTATGCATCGCTCTTATCCATTAAAACAAGAGCTACGAGTAAGACTTTACACTTTATAAAGATTCTTGTATATATGTATGTGTGTAGGATTATTTAGCTTGTTTGATAAATATCCAAGGGAGGAGTCAGAGCTAAGAAATAAAGTAACTTAGCAAGATGCCTGTAGACTGCAGTCAAAATATTATTTAATCTTAATAAAGAGTTTTATCCGCATTTATCTAATAGGACTCAACGATTAAACGGGGGAGATGGGCTTGTTTCCCATTCAGTTAAATGAATATGTATTTATATAATTTCCCTCTGATTAATTTGGATAAATGTGAATGGATTTCATATTGAATTTATATTGTTTTGTTTTTGTATTAATATTGTTTGTGTTTGTAATGAGTGTATTTTATGGCACGGTCTAGTAGCCTGATCTGAATAAAAAAAAAATACGTATGGATAACTTTTTTTTAAGTCTTTCCGGCATCTACGGCTATTGGACTTTAAAAAATTCAATTATATATTATATCGTTACAAATTATCCAGACATATTTATTTAAACATATAAATAAACTTTCATTTGACTGCCTGGGATCTGAACCCACACCCCTTGGCTTTAAGGTTATCAATATCAACAATGTCAGTATCTTTAACCTCTCGGCCATCGGAGGAGGGGGGGATGCATGCATAACAGTTATATTTTCAATTACACGTAAGTAGAAGACATGTGCCAGCAAATGAAAGGATGTCCTTGGATGCCAAAAGATGTTTCGGACTAATTTTTTTGTCCATCCTCACTCACTTATAGGCTATTTTTAATCAGGTCCAGTTGTCAAAAATTTGCATAATATAACAATGCATGTGTATATGTATATTATTTTTGTTTATGTACAGTAAGTGCTATGTGGTGACATTAGACATTTTAATAATGGGCTTTCTTTCATTTGCTACAATCAGACTTCTACTCTTCTCTTGCCAGACTCCAACAGCAACTGCCTATTATTAATTTTCAATTATTATTAAATTACCATTCATTTTATGTTTAAAATACCGAGGGATACAAAATAATTATCTTGTGAGTTCACAAATAACCGGGACATACATCCGTATAATTTATTATTTTTTATTAAAATTTTATTATATTAAAAAATACTTTCTAATATCATGTGTATAATATTATCTAAATAAAAACAATTTATTTTTTATCAAATAAATAAATAATATACATAAATAAGGGGCGGCACGCGTTTAGCTTGTTTCTACGTTAGTGTCTTTCTTTCTCTCTCTCTCTCTCTAATTATTCAGTTTCCACTTTATGGAGACGTTTATGAGACGAGGAAGAAAGAAATTCACTAAATGAGAACAAAGTACATGAATAAAACATTTGTTGGCTTTCAACACTTGAATTTAAAATATTAGGGAGTCTATCTCGATATTCGATTAAATTTGGAAGAATTTCAATACATATTCCATTTAATATATAATATCCATTTAATAAATATGATTTCGCTATCATATCTGAGAGCTAAAAATTTGTTTGATGTTTAATATACAAATTAAAAAAAATCTCTGTCTTTTAAACAGCAATAGATAGATTCGTTAAAAAAATGCAACTAAATGGAATAGATGATATTTCTTGTGAAGAAAATGACGCTTTCCTCCTAAATTGCTATTTTTATAATCAGATTCGCTATCTACCAGAGTCTATCTATTTCTATGGAAACCATTTAGTAAAGGCTCAAATGGAACTCGCTTTATTGAAAAGGAAAAACAAAAAAAGTCTATAGTGAACTTGGAAGAAATTCTAATTTGAAGGGGTATTATTCGCATCCTGCTTCGGATGTGAAATATATAAAAATAAATAAATAAATAATTCTTAATTGCTCTATGATTCACTGAAAAAAAATCTGGTGTGAAGTCATATCACACAACTTTCTCATACCAAAAGTAAGAAAAATTGTAGGATGTGCTGTCACATCGGATTTTTTTGTCCTCCCCCTTGGTAGCCGTTTTACAATTTTATTTATTATTTTGTCTGTGTAAATTAAATTAGTTAAATTTCCCAGGGATCGAGAGGTTAAAGATACTGACATTGTCAGAATTGATAACTAAAGGGGTGCGGGTTCGAATCCCAGGCAGTCCGATAGAAAATTATTTAAATCAATTGGATACTAATTGTGTAAATAAATATGCCTGGATAATTTGTATCGTAATTAAAATAAATGTGTATCGATTCAAGTCTCTATGGCCTCAGATGACGAAAAGACAAAAAAACTTATTAATTATTAATTTTTATTTAAAGTCTTTTTTGCCATCTGTGACCATTTATTTATTTATACCAATTGGTAGCCTATATAATTTAAATAAATTTTTGTCGTTCAGGACGTGAAGCGAACCACTGACCTTTATCTCTGCACCAAGGGACAGGGCGACTAATTAAATTCCATTTATAATAAGCATATGAATTCAATTTTTCAACCGGCCATTTGTTTTTAAATAATATAATACTATTGTTAGATCCGTACAAATGAAAATCAGATAAATGCATCAAACATTTGAATTAAAAATATTTACATTTTGTTACTATGAGAACGGGTCTTCCTATATTTTCTATGGAATACTTAAAATCCAAAGTTGAGGACCTCACTATTTTGAGCTGGAAAATTAATTAATACATCTATACTAATATAGGTATAGCCAATTTTATCAATATTGTTTGAGTAGTTTAAGAGAAAATCGAAAAAAAAACTAAAATTAAGAAATAATTGATTTATGGATTTTAATCAAAATCATTAAAGAGAATTAAATAATGAGAAAATAAAAAAAACTAGAAAAGTCTATCAGTAAAGTACTAATACTCTTTGGCAGATTTTATTCAAAGCTTAAATATAAAATTTCAGCCTCGTACGTTTTTTCGTTTTTGGGATATCTTTTTCACAGATAGACCCAGTTTTTTAGACTCAGGGGGCCACAAAACGTGTATTTCCTTTAAAATCTCTACATCGATTGTTTTGCGATGACACTTCTTTCTTCCAGTTAATTTCATAAATAGGTAAGAGAAAGCAAAAAGAATAATTGGAAAGATTAAAATTTTTTTCTTAATTAAAAAAACATCAGAATGAAATAAATTTTTGACAGTTCTAGAATTAATGATTAAGAAGTCGAATACACATTTAATAATTAATTTAAATTAAATTTTCAAGGACTATACCAGGAAATTAAGAACACGAACTATGAAAGATAGGCAAATAGATTTCACATCATTTCCAAGGTGTCATTATTATCTTGAAGTGAATTTGAAATTTCCACATTTTAATTTCTTTTTAATTATAGTTAAAGGAGCTTTTTTTGTAAGTTTCTATTACTATATATTTGAAAAATTAGGTTTTGAAAGCAATCAAAAATAAGTACATGAGACAGACTGACGATGATTTGAAAAACACTAATTAAATTTTGCCTTTTAGAATAATTTATTTAGGTTAAATTGGCAATTGTGAATGAAGACCTTGGCTATATCGAATAAATATATAAATATCTTCTCGTAAGGTCAGCATCTCTGATTCTGAACCACTTTCGCCTCGGTGCCTACGTGGGCTGATTGACAACTTAAAAAAAAATTAAATATTCTTTCTCAATGAAAAATATAATTTTAATAATTTTGGATTTTTTAGTAAATATAAAGGAATAGGTAAATTAAAAACAAAAAGTGAACTGATCATAAAAAGGAAAGGATAAAGAATTGTTTAAAAATATTTTCCGTGTTTGATTTACTTAAATCAATTGCGATTAATTTCATTGGACTGCCTGGTTCAAAACCACTTCGCTTGGCTTTTAAGGTTTTGAATATTGGCTTCTAACCTCTCGGTGATGAGGTGGGAGCATATTTTTATTGATATGGAGATTTCAACAAAGAGAATTTTCCATTCCTATTTTTTAAACAAAGAAATTCTAATTATTGCAAAATATTAAGATCTCCCAGGGGTGAAAAGAGCGCAGTTCGTCATCGATAATAGAAATTTTAGAACTTAAATGTTCAATATGTCCAGATATTTAAAAAATTTAATTCGAGATATTCGACAAAATTCCATATTTGCTTATATAAAAATAAACTAACATTAAAAAATATCTATTTTTACATGGCAAAAAATATTAATAAAATTACAAATATTTGAATACCAAAGTTGGCTTCAAATTAATTTTAGTTTTATGTCTATATTAGTATTATAAAAGACTATTATTTGCCTAAATCTAATTTAAAAATAAATATTCTTTGTCTTCCCTCAAGACCAAATATGGGCCGTTGAGAGTAACTATAATCCCTTTAGGTGAAAGTATTATGGTGGCGTCCGTCACCCGCAACAAGCAGCCAGCCTATGATTAAACTTTTCAATAGATGATGATAGCTTAATTATTTCCCTGGTAAAATAGGCCTTTGAGAAATAATAATAATAAAGTTATTATACGCTATTATCTTATGCTTACGAGCACATTTATAATTAAGGAGAGAGAAAGAGAGACAATGGCACCAGAGGGGACCTCACCCTGTCTGTCTGTCTTACTCATGTTCATCTATTTTTTTTCTTTTATGGAGCTTAGCTATACCTTTATCTTATCTTTAAAAGGCACTTTCAATTCATAAATCAAAATAAAGAAAATCAAATGGTGTGACTTAAGAACATCACACGACTTGATCCTTCCTCACTAAAGTTACCCGTATGAATTCAATCAGTTTAAAAAAATTAATAAAAAGCTTTCCAATGTATACATAGTATAATAATAATCTCTCTCTTCAGTCATTTATGTCAAGTGTTAACATTGTAGAGTGTATTTTTCATACTGGGGTGAGTTCCAGTTTCGCTCCCAGGACGAGGGTTCGCTTATAAAGTTGGATTAATTTTAGATGGATTTGAATTTAATTTGTCTTTAATTCAGAATTATAAGATTAAATGTTTTATCCTCTCGGCTAATTGCCCCCACCTAATAATGATAATAATAGCAATGCAATGGCATAACTCCCAAATACAAGGTAGGGGAAGCTTTAAAGCTCCAATAGGAATCCCCTTGATTTTAAAAGGATATTTACCCTATCCTGAGCAACAAAAATTATTTCAATTATTGGCTACCAATTAATTTAAATAAATAAATAAGAAGTCTAAATGGCCTCAGATGCCGAAAAAATGGATATTTAAAGAAACATAATGACTTAAGTATTTAATTATTTAACATATTGATATGATACTTTGGAGGCGCCTCGGGGCGCTAATGATGCTGATGGTTTAAGGAGGTTTGGAGGGGGGAAGACCCATGTTTGTGCTTTTTTAATAAGGTAGGTCCTTATAGGACATTTACAAATAAGCAAAGTAATTATAGAGATCAATAAATAAATATTAATCAAAATTTTTCCAAAAATGATAAAAAATATAAATTAAAGTATCCCTCAGACGATTTTGGAGATGGATAAATAAATATTTGTAATTCTAATTTGAGATATAAAAATGAATTTTAATGAAAATGTTAAGCAGTTTTTGAAAAAATCACAAAACTTCATTAGACTGGTCTATGCCTATCGCATTCATAGTGTGAGCCTCAAATGTATTTGAGATATTTTATTCATACACACACACAAAGCGAGACCTTTTTTCTCAAGAGGTGTATTTCCTTTGGAAACACAACATAAAGATGGTGGTGCGAGCGTTCCTGGTGACATTTTTTAGTGAAGAACTTCTCTGGAAAAAGTCAAAAAAGCGTCCAGGCAGGGGCGGAAATCTGGCTACGCCAAATCCAATCTGTCTTTGTATAGACAAGTAGTCCTCATTTGATGACATCATCATGCGAAATATGAAATTTTGAAAGCCCTCCCATTGAGTAGTTAGATGAGTTTCTAGTAGCAACCACACATCAAATGAACAAAAATAAAACTTTCACATTTATTTTTTCAAAGAAACGTAAAATGTTATGTCAAAGTTTATTAGAGGCAAAGAAAAAGAAAATTGAATTAAAACCTGTGGACCACAAGTAATCTCTGCTCATGAATTTCAAGATAAGTAGGAATTTCTAAACCTCCCCTCAAGATTTAGAAGAGCGAAGGAAAATGAGAACAATTATAATATACATTTTTATATAATTTTGAAAAAAGAAAAATTTACCTTACATTCAAGATGATTATAGCTTTTTTTGTTGTTATTTTTTGGATCGATTGTACTACTCCAGAAACGAAAAGCCATGAATGACATTGAGGATTGACGGATCTCTTGAATAATTTAATGTGAGAAACAGCAGCTGATGTACATTGATTCAAAAAATGTTATACTATATTTATAAATAGAAATTGGGCTTATTCTATAACGAAGATGTATATAAATAGATTTAGAAAGTACTTGTATACTAAAAATTTTTAGAACTTTAAAATAAAATAATTTTTTTGTCTTTTTTGGCATCTGAGGCCATTTAGCGTTTCTCAACTTATGGATCGCCGCCCAATATTGAGGCGGGTCCTTGTGTCACACCAAGAAAATGGTTAAGTTGGGTCGCAAAATAAAAGGGAGAAACCCTAATTTAGACTCTGTCCTTATTTATTTAAATTAATTGGTAGTCAATATAATTTAAATAAATTTTTGTCAGGAAAGGAAGAGAACTACTGATCTTTGGAATGTGAAGCGAGACTTCTACCAATGCCTAAGTTTAAAATAATTTATTAATAAAGTATTTTCATTAATAATTAAATAATTTCAAACAGTTGTGAACACTAGAAAAAAAAGCAGATGAAATTTTATGAGGGACAAAATTCAACCGCTTAAATGTCAGATTTATGCAATAATTTTGTTCCGCTATATTCTTGTTCTTATTTTCAAAGCTTCGGTTATATATTTTGGCAATGGCTCAATTGTTTTTCAAATTAGAACTGACTCAATGCTCATTTTTAATGGATAAGACTGAGAAAGGCTTAAGTCATTGTTTTTATAAATATAGATAAAATGATATCAAACCAAAAGGGTCACTGACAAAATTTAAACCTCAGGTACATATGTTTTCATCAAATTTATTTTTTTGAAACCCTGCTTTAAGCATTACTCATTGTTTATATCCACTAAAACATAATCACTGGATGAGCCCTTTCCAAGGGCTTCTCATTTTTCTACAACCCTTATGGTTATAGTTGTGAAACTCGAACCCGCGATCCTTTCTCTGGTGATGGCATGAGAGATGCGCGTGTCCCCACCTCACACCTAAAAGATTTGGTGCGTTTGCGCAAGAGGCGGGTGGAGCTCAGGCGCCAGCCTCGAGGGAGCTACTCCCCTGAGGGGGTCCTCGCCCCACGGTTAGCCTGTCACTAAATCTACACCCTGAAGGCATCCCAAACCAATGCATCCCCCCACAAGCGTCGCTTTCGCCTGCTACGGCTCCAGATGGCCGTTGCATTTCATTCATGCTCGTCGGCCCACGCGCTGGCTACGCGCGCGCCTTGCGTAACGCCCATTGAGCCCCCGTCCCCGTCCCCTTCGCCAGGTGATTGCTTTCTTTTCGTAATCCCCCTCGCCTGGTCCATTCACAACGGCAACCAACGCATGTTATTCCAATTAAAAGCGTTGTTCATTCATTTAAAGAAGAACAAAAGCTAAGAGATTTTAACGCTTGCCTTGCACTTTTCAAAAAAAAAAAAGAAGCCATTCAATTAAAAACGGTCCAGAAAAATGTCTTCATTTCTTTTTAAAAGACCAGTGATAAATGACCAATCATTTTCTAATCTAACACTCTCTAATAACAGTATAATTAGTTAGAAATTGAAATACGCTCTCGACTCTCTTTAGCAGAGAGGGCAAAAATATTATTTATATATTCATATCTAATTGAATGTGTTTGTAGACTAGTAAAATTATTCAAAATTATAATTTTATATTTTTGAATCCAAAAGGTTATCTAAAAAAGTTTTTTTTTTCCGCCAAACTTATTTCTCAACAATAACTAATTCCAAAATAATTAACAAATTTACATTTTAATTTAAAGGTAAGTTCCAAGATTGATGCTCAGAGCAAATTTTATTCATTCATTCATTCATTCTTTCGGTCTGTATCTATGTGTATTGTATTTAATATAAATATAAAGCAAATATGTTTATAAATTATTGGAGCAAATTAATAGTATAATAATAATAATTTAGTTCTTTTTACTTTTGAAAAATGATAAAAATTAAAATTCATATTTGATTTGATATGGTATCGAATCTTTTAGAAATCAAAATTGTCAACTCCGTTTTTGTAATTTCTTTCAATTTTAGTGTGAAAATACTTTTGTTGTGTGTTTAACTTGTTAATAATTATTAAAAATAAATTTATTTTACAATTATCTTGGATCAATTAACGAAGAAATTATATTTAAAAATTGAATATATGATCTTATAATTATTCTCTCCTAAAAATCCTTCAGAAACGTAAGAAATTTTATAAATAAAGAAATGTATAAAAAATGCAAATATTCTGTCAAAAAAATTTTGAAATATTTTTATAATAAAAGTCTCAATTTCTTTTTTTCGGACGTAATAATATTGGGGTCTGAACGACTTAATTAATAGAATAATTAGATTTATTCATCTGTGAGAAATCTCTTAAATTTTGAAGTATCATATTATTAACAATTTAAATGATAGTATAATTATTTTTTTTTTTTGTTTTTGCATATTATTATTACAAACAATAGACTATATAAAGTTTTTTTCCCTAAGAGTCAAACCCTTTCCCTTAGACGTGTTGGGAACGCCTCCCGAGATGGAACATACGTGTAGATATTATAAATTGCATTAATTATTAAAAAGAAAAAAAATTTAATTAATTAATTTTGTTATTTATACTTGCAAATTTATTTTATGGTTTATTCAAAGTGTTAGTTAAAACAAATATTTAATTACTAAATGACTTAAGACAAAAATTCTATTCAAAATTTTAATTTATAAAACATTTATGGAAAAAAATGGAGGAAAACTAACGTAAGGGTCTTTTTACTAACAAGTAAGAAATCTTCCCTCTTTCAGATGTTGACAATGGCAATAACATTGACAACATTAAAAACCCGAGATGGAGATTCAGATCGTAATTCTAGAAAAAGTTGGTCTTATTTATAATAATTAAATAAAAATTAAAAAGTAATCTTTTCTTCTTAAGTAACATATTTGTGTACTTGCCTTAGAATTTTTAAAAATAAACATTTTCTAAGGATTCAAAGAATCTGTTAATCTAAGGACGTATTTAAATACTAATCATTTTAAATAAAAAGTCTTTAAGTGAATTATATATCATTTTGGTTAGCCAAATGTTATAGAAGCGAGGTTATTTAAAAAAAGAAAAAATTTTGAATTATTATTCAAGTAAAAATTCTTTTACGAGTATATAGGAAATACCATTTATCTGAGTTCACTAAAATAAAAATATTTTCAACAACTCAGATTTTATAGTATTTTTAAAACAAGAAAAAGAATGACATAAATTATTTGGATTTAGCTAGAAGTCAATTTACATAACTTATAAACATTTGTCTTTCGCCGAGGTTTAATTGCTTCAAAGATGAAGATATAAGAATACGAATATATTGTATAGTTTTAACAAATCTATACCTTTCCACTGTATCATTAAAAAATAAAAAATTCCGTTTTTTTGAAAAAAAAAAAAATAAATAATAGCAATCTTCAATCTTACGAAAAATTAAAGCAGTCAGATTAATAAAAATATTATTTGAATAGTTTTGCTTAATTTTTTTATCTCTCGGTTACCATCTATTTTCTTCTAAAACTTGAACTACCCACCCACAATCATCCAATCTTCAATTTATCTTTTGGAATATAAAGTTTATCTAAGGTTTTTTAATATTATTGAAAAATTCTCACTTAAAATAGAATAATTTAATATAAGATCTTTGGAGTAGTGATATGACTTGTTTCATGATCCAAGAATCCCAGTCTTTTGGAGTAGAATAGATATAAAGCTCTTGCTTTATGTTCTAAAACATCGTTTCCCAAAAGTCGGGTCGCGACCCGCGACCGGCACCGGATCATCAAGGCAAAATACCCGGTCTTATAGAAACTAAAAAACTTGGTTGGTTTTTGAAAATATGAAATTTTGTCGAATTTTTTTTTTTGTTTTTTTTTTTTTTTTTTTTTTTTTTGTTACAATAATAATAATAAATAAAAAGTTTTTGAATGTTAAAATTTATTTCATTTTACCAATAACTCATAAAAACTTTTACTTGGTACTTGTAGTACGAAGGAAAAACATTAACATAAGACGGGTCACGAAAAAAAAGCTGTTGTTGACTCGCTTCTGAGCGATAAAATTGGTTTCAATTTAATTTAAATAAAAATGGACAATAGTGATTATTGACGATTTATCGTTAATGTCTATATATGATCGCGGATGCAAAAAATCTGTTTACTCAGGATAAGATAACAAATGGAGCACCTACGTCTTCTATTACATGAAATACTTGTTGGCGTTAAAAGATAATACGTCACATTACCAAAATGTAACAGATAATATATAATCTTTGTTATTTTTATTATTTTTTGGCGCTTGGATAACTTAGGCCATTGACTTTAATAAAATACAGTGCTAAAGAGCCTTTTTGGCATCTGAGGCCATATAGGCTTTAAACAATTTATTATTTACGATATAAAACAACCCAGGCATGTTTATTACCCAATTAGTATAAATAAATTTTCATCGGACTGCCTGGGATTTGAACCCATATCCCTTGGGTATGGTATAGTCACTATAATCTCTCAGCTACGAGATGGAGGCAAAGAAAAGGTTAATTGTCAAACAAAATAAAAATTATCTTCAAAACTACAGATTATTCTCAAACATATAAATTAAATATCACAATTCTAGTCTGTAACGTCACCAATTATGACTAGAAAAAATTAATTAATTAATTAAACAAAATATTACAGACTTTGTTCGATTGTAAATAAACAAAATTTGATTAATCCCAAGTATATCACATATATAAGTATAGCTAAATCTTTCTGAAGGAAAAAAAATTTTTCTTAAAAGTCTTTATTATTTTATTGTTTTAAATTTGTTTAAAACAAATTTTTTTTTTTGAAATTCAATTAAGCATCTAAAAGAGTTTCTAGTTATGTTTTATCGAGGGGCTGCGCATGTAAATGACTAGAAAGCGGGATCGACTCCTGCTCGGACTCATGAGGTCGTTCAACCAGCAGCCGGGCGAGGCTCAACGTTTCGACTAGAGCTTCCTACTTCTTCAGAACTTACTTTTCTTTTTATATATATATATAGAATAAACAAAAAAACCTAAAATATTTTCTCATCACAAATAATCTATTAATAGTTATGTTTCATCTTCACCAGATGTTAGGAAATCAAAGAAACAAAAGGAGGTCGTAATATGTAAATCAATTTATTTATTTATTGGTTCCATTTTTTTTCTTTTAATTCCCCCATTACTTCTCAATCTCGATTGTAAAACTGTTTCATACTATGTCCAGAATTTTTGAGTGGGAGTTTGAATGGAGCTTGGAAATAAATATTTAGGGATTATTAAATAATAAATAAAAGGTGTGTGTTTTTGCACTCCTTCGGGAACCTGGGTCTCTCCGCCCAGATGAGAAAAGGCAGTAATTAATTAAAAGTCTGTGCGTCTCAGTATCTCCGATAAGCATCTCAAGATAAGCACCCGCCTCCTAATTAAACGCCTAAGAGACACTAAAGGGACGCCATTTAAACTAACGTTCATTTTGATGTGACCATGACCCAGGGTCTTTATGTTCATACATTTGCCATAAAAATATATTTATTTATATTTTCAAAAAATCTTTTTAAATTTTTTTTTTGAATATATTATAAAATATATTACGTAAATCAATAATAACAAAGGTTTATTTAAATAAATATGGCTGAATACTAGTATGGTAAAATATATATAATTATTTCGAAATTATATAGTCTAAAATGCCGAAAAGATTATTGAAAAAGAATTAAAGTTAGATACTAATATCATGGATTGCATAAAGTAGTTCGTGCTAGAAGATAATCAATGCACATGACTAACTCAGTTTTTCTATTAATTCCTCCCTATAGCAGAACACGAGTGCATGCGGATTTATTAAACCTCCCTATAAATTAACAACTGAGTATGCGTTGTTTCCTCTCTGGAGCACTTGATAGAAAAATCCATTAGTGAGTTAGTTATTTTTCCTTCTAGAAATCAAACACGAACTAATTTATGAAGTCCATGATAATTATGATGATTTAAATTTATTCTTAGATTCTCTTATCTATATATGAAATATTTAGTGAGAAAGTATTGGGTTTTATATATAATTGTCCTTTACATTTATTTTCTTTGCTTTTTTTTTAAGTCAAATGAAGTGAGCTTTAATAAATAAAAAATCTTGGCATATTCTTGAATAGCGTCTTGTTTTCCTAAAAGATGTCAACATTTAACTCTTGATTTTCTAATGAAATATTAACAACTAGATACTCATTTCAATTCCCTACAATTTATCTAATCAAGACTGTTTTGATAGGAGACACTGTTTTGGAGTTACACCGAAACTCACTTCGGGAAAGAGGGGGAGGATAAACTCAGAATTTTCATTACATTCATATGAAAACTAAAACAATTAAAATAATTTCCAACATTTCTTTAATTATTTATCACCAAAAAACTAATTTTTTGTTGTAAAAATATAATAAAAAAATATTTTTTTATAATCTCGAGTATGATAATTACCCCCTTTGACCTTTTCCATGCGCAAAATGCGCTAAAAATGGCCACTCCATACCCCCCCCCCCCCCCCCCCCCCCCCCACGCCCCCTCCCCCCTCCCCTTTTTTTTTTAAAAAAAAAAAAAAAGCCAGAACCCCATTTTTTTTCTACCGTCTAAATTTGCACATAAAAAAAAA
>JAAAKE020072547.1:0-25013 GCA_010014785.2 Anisolabis maritima | reverse complement strand
TTAATAGAAATAAATAAGGACGGAGTCTAAATGGCCTCAGATGCCGAAAAAAGACTTAAAAAAAAAAAAAAAAAAAAAAAAAATAAGAAATTAAAAGAAGAGAGATGTTGCTGTTTAATGATTATAATAGGGGAAAAAGCAGGAATCAGCAACAATGCAGTCTTTAGAGGCTTAATTAAAATTCAAAAATGACGTTTCGAAAGACGTTTACTGGTCCATTTTGATCGATGTATTTAAGTCCAAAGGCAGTCAATATATATTTGGTTATATAACAATATATAAACATTATATAAGCGCCAATGATGTTATTTGATGATAGTCTTATTCGTGTGTGGGTGAGTCATAGCTTTTATATGTATACATTGTTATATATATATTGTTGGAATATATATATATTCAAACAAGCTGCAAGAAAAAAACCTCTCGCATCACACAACTTTCACTTACCTGAGCTAAGGAAAATTTGCGATTTGCTGTCATAGCAGATTTTTGTATCGGGTCTCCTAGGTAGCCACTTCACAACATTATATTCTTATCTTTTATTTTTGGAGATTTTTCATTTGTGTATTCATTAATATGATATATAATTATCAATATTATTAAAAAAAATTAAATTTAATTAAATTGGTAATTAAATTTTCTTTATTATGAAAAGGGAACTTTTTAAAAATTTTTTTAAATTTGAACATCATATTTTGCCTGGAGGTCATTATACCTATATAAATTTATCATACAATTATATATTTAGATAAAAAATTCATTATCAGTGGCTTCCGGCGGGTGTTCAACAGCCTTGTCCCTCGGGGCCACCCATCCGAGGTTCAGCGCTGCTAGGCCTTGCTTGTCAACTGATTAACCTTAATTAATATATATTGTAGAACGTTTAAAGTTTATATGGTCTCAGATCCCGAAGATACAAAAAAAAAAAAGATCTCTTGGCTTTTCTTCTCTCCGACCAGACCAGCCGGCCAAAGGAATTAAAAATATCTTAAAATTCAAAATTGAGGACTCTCAATTATATTGAGGAGGAAAATGATTAATACATCATAAAGACTGTCTAATTCATTATATGTACAGTCAATTTAATTTAAATCGTTTGAATAGTTTAGGAGAAAATCATAAAAATCCTAAAAACATACAAGAGTAAAGTGTCAAACAAAATTGGTAGGTTAAGGGTTAAAACATTTCAAAGATCATCTAATAAATAATTATTTTATGATTTTTAATCAAAATCAGAATTTTGAGAAAATCAAAATAAACTAAAAAAGTACATCAGTAAAATACTAGTCCTCGTTAACCGATTTTATTCAAAAGCTTCGAGGCACATGCGATGAGGGTACCTAGCTTAAATATAAAGTCTGAGACTCAAACGTTTATTCGTTTTTGAGATATCTTGTTCACCATACACAGCGATTTTTTTTGCTTTCGCAATACTTTCTCATATATTATATATATAGGTAAGAGAAACTAAACAAAGTAAAAAGTATATTGTATTTTGGGAAAAGGTCCCCTTGCATCCCGCAAATGACACTAGGTATTATTTGCTCTCTATACCCTCTTAACCTGTTAAGTATTTAATAGGCCACCTAAATGTTTCAGAAATAAACTACTTCGACAAAATATTCTAAGTTATCTATTGAGATAAAACTCCTAAATCTCTTTTATTTTTCATAACAAGTCAGAAAAGTGGCGCCTATTACTGACACCTTTTAAATCCGTCCTTTTTTATTTATCTAACGGCGGCTAATTTATTTATTGAAAATATAAGAGCGTTAACTTGACCTTATGACCCGTAACATTTCGTAATTGGTAAGGTGAGCTTGATAATAGATTGGTTTCCACGTGGAACCAGGAACTTACTTATTGGAAAGACATTTGACATTTACATGATACCCTCATTTAATGGACTCAGGAATAGTATTAGAACAGATTTGTTTATGCAATTATTTAAATAATGGAAGAATTTAAGACCAGCATATAGCCTAAATATTTATATGGACATTGGTTCTTTGAATATATATAGAATATTAAAAAATAGATTATAATAGACAGGTTTCAGCCCCATTTAAGCACTTAAGAATTAGACCCTTCCTGAGCAGAGTTGAATTTCGCCTTGCTCAAGAGAAGACATTATTGAAAGGTTAATTGTAATCCAGGTTGTGCTAAAATTTGAATAATAAAATCCCCAACTTGGATCCACTTAGCCACTCGCCTTCTCATCAAAATATATTAAAAAATATTTGTAATATTTTATAAAAAAAGATCATTAATTTATTATTCTATTTTCGTTTCGTTTTAATTTAGCTTGGGGTGAAAATTCCCTAATTGCTATTTAGACCTTGCAATCTCTTCGGTTCAGTCAGGTTTCTTGAATGGAAAGCTCAAATGATATTCTTGACTTGTATGATCTTTTAAGTTAGTTTTTATTTTCTTTTGGAAGAGGTCTTATTAATTCCATTTAAACATTTTTCTTTATTTTTATTGAAATGTAATGATATTTTTTGTAATTTTCTTTAGCTTTGGGAGGGATGTAGCGCCCCCCTCCCTGGGTCCCCCTGAACTCTCGCCTAGCACTTTGGGGTCCTTGTGTATAATAATTTTGCATATATCCCCCCTCTCTTTTTAGTAAATTTTGAAATAATAAGCGTTTTTTATTTTAGATTATATTTCTTTATTTTATTTACTTTTGGAAATTGAAACCTTTTACCGTCCCCGGAGCCTAGACGCCTTTATGGGACTTTGCACCCACTCCCTTGTCACTGCTGCTTTTGCTGAAAATCTTTTCTAGCTCACACACTACCTACATGTAGGCCTATATGAATTCTTAATTCTTAATGGAAATTTAAATATCAAAACCAAAATATTTAATAAACTAGTGCTAATGGAGAGTTATCATTATGTTCAAGGATGGATATAATTAAAGAGGGAGAAAAAGGGCTTGAAACGTTTTTTGGGTACCAAATCTACTATTTATTTATTTTCATTTATTTTATACAACTTTATTATCTTATTAAAATTTTTTTTTACAAATTCTTTTCAATATTTTCTTTAAATTTTTGATCCCGAATTTTGACCTAAACACTTCCCCGACGATGGTTATCGGAAAAATCGCTATAGATTTATCATTATAAATTGTATATATATTTGAATATTTTTTATTCTATTGAAAATATAATAATTATATAGCATATTTTTTTTTTTTTTTTTTTATAAAAAAAACTTAAAAAGAAAAAAATTATAATAAGAAAAACTTTCAAGACTTAAAGAATCTAGATAGATAGGAATGTTGACCTAGATAAAAGCCTCTTTTCTTTATGATATAAAAATTCTTAAATATCATACTAAACTTATTCAAAAAAATATACCTTGACATCGTAATCAATATTTATGAATAAAAATCAATCGCTTAATTGACTGAATTCCATTTTATCATTAATAAAAAAAAAAATTCAAAGGATTGTAACTTTTTTCTAGAAATAATGAGATCTTGATAATCACAATGACACTCAGTTATTCGATTTTTGATGACTTTCTTTTATATTTACAAACTATTAATAACATTATTATTTATAAAATGGAATGTTTTTCATTATTTAATGCTTTTTAACAGTTAAAAAGAATAAAATAAAAGCAATCTGGGAAAGGGAATAATAATATTAAACCAAGAATAGTTAATATTGTAATTTATAATAAATTATATGTTATTATCATTTTTTTTTTTTTTTTTTTGTTCTAAGAAAAATTTATTCTAAGAAATTTATTTATTCTAATATTTATAATAAATTAACGAATTAAATAATTTCCAAAGCTATCTCAATTATTTTCATTTCAAAACGGTATCAAAATTTTAATATTTTTAGAGGCTAATTGTTTCAATGGGAAAATATAAATTTTATATTAGGTTACTTTTTAAAATATTTTCTCTATAAAACTTTATGGGAAAAAAAATGCTTGTTAGAATTTCTAAAAAAATACAAATTGTCAATATTATTAAAAACAATATCTTAATATTTATTATTTTTTGATTGATTTTTAACAATCAATATGAATAAAGAAAATAATTAATGGTTTATCTAAGAGAGGTATCGAGCCCCCCCCTCCTTTCTAGAAAAAAGCCGCCAAAATCGCAATGGAGATGAATATGTCATTTGAAAAATATTACTCTTCAAAATGATTTTCTTAGCCTTTTTCTTTTCAAAAAAAAAAAAGTTTCTATTATTAACGAAATCTAATACCTATAATTTATTTAAAAAAAATATTTTACGATAATATAAATATAATATTATTATATAAAAAATTAAAAATACAGAATAAAATAAATTTTTTAAATAATTTATCATTGTATCCAATGCCCCTCCGAGTTTTATTTGAATTATAAATAGAAAGACTGATTCTTTATTTGCTTGTATTTTGATAGGATATTAAGAAAATATGAATAAAAGAAGTGGGAGAAACGCCAAATAAAAGACAATTTTTAGCCCATTATATTATACTTTGCCCTATTTTATGTTTCGGTGGCTATAGGCCCCTATTCAGGACATTAGTCGTTAAAATAAGCGACTTGCTGCCCGGCTCTGGTTACTCTGTTAATGCAGAGCCATATTGGAAATTTCCAATATTTATGACAATTGCGGGAAGCACGAACCTTATTTTAACTTATTTTATGTCCTGATGATGGGTGGCGTATAGTCCCCGAAACGTAGACTAAGGCAAAATAAAATATATAGAGTCGAAATTTGTCTTTTATTTGGATACCTTTAAGAAAATGAAAAATACTTTCTTTTCGTAAATTTATGATGGATCATGTATTTGACATTTGGCGAACCTCGCACCAAGCCAAGACTCTCTGTCCTTAGATATTATAGAGCTGTAAATTTTAATTTTATTTAAATTATTTTTCATGGATGATCCTTTCGCCCTTAAAGCGCAAACGATGCTTTAAGCCTTGCTTTGATCAATTAATGAGCTATGAATTAAGTAATTCTAAAATTTTATTCAATTAGTATAAAAATATTTTCTTAATATAATAAAATAAAGATTTCGATCTCTCAAATAAATATGATTTAGTTAACGAGTCAGTCAATCCCAATTTCGAGATTTTCAATCGACAAAAGTAGCAATAAAATTTAACTCTCAGGGTTTTTTCTAATAAATAATCAACAGCCCATTTATAAACTATTATATATTTTTTCAAAAAAAAAAAATTCACCCTTTCATGTTCTTGAACTAATTGCATATCTGTTTCCTTGGGTATCATTGCTAGTTAACTAATCATGGCTATATATATATCTGAAGTTATGTATTTTTTATATATCTTGTTATTTAACGACACACTTGAATTCAGTAAATAATAAGAACCTCAACCGCACTATCTATTTAAAATAAGCCTAGCCTTAAAATATAATTGTTTCCTTTTAATTTTCTTATATAAAACGATGAGTTGTAACGAGACCTCGTTATTCCATACATTATTATATACTTATCCTATTAAATTTCCAAAAGGAAGGTTCAAAAACCTTGCGTGTCAGGGTGTCTCTTGTACGTCTGTCCGTCGGTGCAGTGAGCTAGATAGACAGCTAAGACAGTCAAATGAATCTGCAGAGGCCAATTTGGTTGATTTAAAATAATAATTTCACGGCTTGATGGCCAAATGGCCGACTATCAACTTCGCTTCAAAATGAAGGGCAGGTCGACTTAATTAATTGATTCTTATTATCTGGAGTATTACCATATTTATTCTGAATCAATTTATACATGCTTTATGCGTTTAAATTTTAAAAATGAAAAAATAAAAATTTCAAAAAAATTTTATTCACAAAAAAAAATGGGAGAATTTCTAGATTCTCTACATTCTAATATAAATAAGCAAAGGAGCTGCCCTTAAAAATACTTAATTCCAACTTAAAATATTGGTATAAAAATTTGTTAAATTTTAAGCAACTATTCAAGTTTGAAAAATTATAATCATGTGGGCCATCAACTGTTCATGACCTTTAAAACATTTTCTTTAACCTATTTTTACTTTCTGAAATTTTTGAAAATGAGTGTCGGAAACCATTGGAAAGTATTGCGATCGCAGAAAAATCGTTGCCGAGATTTCAACGGAAATATACATTTTGAGGTCTCCTGAGATTAAAAAAAAATGGTTCTTGCCAAATGATCTGTCTCTCTTTCTCTCTATCTCTGTGAGTTAGCCACATTATATAGTAATGGTATAAATAAATATGTGGGTACCGGTTATTGTTCTCAATATATATACAATATTAGTTAATTATTTAAATACTAAAAAAAAATTATATGTGTAAAATTTTGGAATTTCTTATTCAACTTATTCACAATTTAATTTTTTATAATTTAATAAATGGTGGGTAAATTTTAATTCATTACTAAAAGTATAATTTATTAAATTTATATAGACTATTTATTTTTTAAAAGGTTTAATTAATTCAGTTTTTAATAGGATTACTAATTGTCTTGTAAACACGTGGATTTGCGAGTTTGTGATCCACTTAATGCATTTTTCCAGATCCAACTCTTTATAGTTTTTAAAAAATAAGAATGACTCTCCAAGTCCCTTTCTATGAATTTATACACATTTTTGACTGACTCTTTAATTATTATTATTATTTTTTTTTAAACCACTTTAAGACCAATGGAGGAATAATTGCAACAGATATCTAATATAGCACTTCGACTATCCATTTTTGAATGCAGGGTCACCATAATACATCTCACCCTTTTTAATTCCAATTCCCCAAAGAAATCCTTTCTGATAAGAAATATTTTTTTAGTTCCTCTTACCTATATATATATAACATATAGTGAGTAAGTATTGCGATGGCAAAAAAATTGATGTCAAAATTCAACGGAAATACATGTTTTGAAGTCCCCTGCGTTTAAAAAAATGACTCTCGCAAAATGGTCTGTCTGTGTGTCAGTAAACAAGATTTCTAAAAAACGAAAAACGTTCGAGGCTCAAACTTTATATTTAAACTAGGTACGATAAATCTTTTTATAAATTTTTATTTAGGATTATTTAATAATAAATGAAGAGTATTTTATTTTATTTAAAATAAATTAAAAAGATTAAATCATTTATTTTTCTAATTTTCATATTTCCTTGAATTTGTTGTTGTAAAGAGTTTTCTACTATCCCTAAAACATCATCTGTGCCAGGAAGATAGATAACAGGCGCACTTGTTAATTAAACCTGAATGCGTGTTGGTACCTTAAATATACTAAATTATAACAATAATATTTCAATAGTTAGAATCACATAAATTTATTCATAATAACCAAATGTACGAAATGTTTGTTTATTATTATATTAGTTTATGTTTCAAGATAATGATTCCAAAATAGCTGTTAGCGAATCGAGAGGCCTTTTATAAACATTGGAACTAACATAGAAATGATAATACAACAAGATTCGGGCCTGGAGGAAATATGGCGGCGTCATTCAAAGACTGAAATTAACATTGAGCTTTTAGTAATATAAAAATAACAAGACCACGTGTGAAGTTATATAACAGTATTTGTTTGAAAGCGACCAAAACATTTTGTTTTCATAATTTATTTTTAATTGATTTAGAAAAATTAATTTCGTTGAATATATTAACTTTGACCAAATGGTTGCATTTGAGGAAAGTATTCCCCAAGAACTTCAAAAAAAAATTAACTAAATATTAATTAATAATAACAAAAGATGTCAAAATTATATAATAATATACTTCATTATTTAACAAGTTTTTGTAAGAACATTTTGTTTTTTTTTTTGCTGGTGGATCAAGTGGACTAACTTTATCATAGGATCTAAATAAATAGCGAATATGAGTTAGTTATGGTGTGAAAGTCTCCAGAGGTTTGGTGCAAAGGACACCGATGCCCCGGAAAGACTGGAGATCCCCGGTTCGACTCCAGGGGGTCATTGTCCATTTGATCCACCAACAAAAAAATATACTCTCAAAATAATAGTTAAATTTTGAAATATATAATGACTATTCCAAATCGGTGATTATTGTATTGGATTCAAATGTATGTCTTGTAAAAATATTAATATAAAATATTAATAATAATAACATTTTCATAAATTGAAATTGACTTCGTTATGAATCAAATTCGGAAGAGAAATAATTCAGATTTTCTTTAATTGTTAAATATTCTTTAGGACTAAAACATTAAAAAATATTTTTTTTTAGTTACTAATAAAAAAAATTTTCTAACTTTATTTAATTATGAGAAATTTTACTAGAAATAAAATTTATATATTATTCGTAGAAGTACGTTTTAAATTTAAAAAGTATTATTTAATTTAATAGTAATGTATGACATACTTGAAAGGCCCGATATAGACTATATCTATATTTATTAATTTAATAAGCATACATTACGATAAATAAAGAGCTCTTGTAACCGAATAAAATAAAGAGGGAGACAGGGAACCTTCTAACTTACACTATTTTTCCACTTTTAAAAATTTTGCTATTTCGTCGATTTTGCAATCATTACACTGTAATCTTTTATACTATTAATAGTTGAAATTATTAATATTTTTTTTTTTTTTTGGAATTAACTTCAAACTTTTTATCCACTTTGATATTTCTCCTTTTCTTTTGTTACAATTATTTCATTTTTTGCTAAATGGAATTTTATTTAATCACTTTGAATACTAGAAAAGATTTATTTTTCCCATTCACTTGTTTAAGGAAAAATATTTACGAAGAGGAGTGGAATTTCAAAATATAAAAAAAAAAAATGACTTAGTTTAACATTAAGTTAAGAGTAGTATATTTTGATTTTCTCAAAATTCGCTCTATCGATTTTGAGTAAAATTTATAAAACAATTATTTATTAGATAATCTTTGAAATGTATTAACCCTTATTCCCCCTTGGGGCCATTTACTCTTGTAGGATTTTAGGTTTTTAGTGATTTTCTCTAACAATATTGATTGAACGTCTTCCTAGAGGGGCAAAAAAATATGTGATAGTAAGAGAAAGTTGTGTCATGTGCGGCCCTCACTCCAGATTTTTTTATATTTATTTACTAAATTTCGCCTCCTTTTCTTTATAAAGAAATATCTTCTGAGGAAATTATTCTAAAAATTAATAAAGTTAGTTTGAAAGGTCGTTTTATTTCCCCTCCTCAAAGCTTGACCACCACATATGTCCTCTATTGTCCCCTTAAAGGCTAAAATGTGAACGGTGCAATGGAGAGAGAAAAGAAATGGGTGTTGAGAGCTCCCAACCCCCAACTCCCAAATTTTGGTGGAGGAGGAATCGTCAGTGATAAGTCTCTCTTTTCGACGAATTCTTTCGGCAGTTCATTTCACTTCTTCTTTTATTTTCTTTCTTTTTCGTGGCCTCTCGATTCGAAATCCCCCACCCAGAAACCAACCCCCCTTTTTTTTTTCTTACACGCCTCAACTCTCCCACACACGACAATTGCGAGCTTCTATGGAGGCGTCCAAGGGTAACATCAACTTGAGACCAAGAAGCCTTTTGACACACAAACACTTCTTTATTTAGTTTGGAACAAGTGATGGTGACCGATACACCTCTCTTTCTCCTTCCATTGATCAAAGTAGAAAATTTATCTTAAAAAAGATGATTTTTAGATAAAAGCTAGTTGGCACTTAAAATATTTATTTACTTTTTTTCTGAGTTAATTTATCTCATATTTTATTATCATAACTATAACTATTCTTGACTATTTTCTTCATTCTTGCTTATGTTCTAATTTCTCAAAATTCACTTCCACTAGAAATGCTCTATTCCTTTTATATCACAAAAAGTTCATTTTAAACATAATCATAGGGGGAAGCTCCACCAATCCACCTTCTACACCCCTTTCTCCATTTCTACAATAATTATTAATTTAATCCATTATAGGAAACTGTGATGCCATTCTTGGTACCTAATTATAATAATTCTTATTTTTACTCTCATTTATTCAAATTTATATGCATCTAATAATAAACCGTATTATCTAATTATCTTATTCAATTAAACCAAAGTTAAATTTTGTTCAATTTATTTTGACACATATAGTATAATATGTATTTTTATAAGATCAAATAAGAATTTATTTTCCACTTACTGACCCCATGATCTTGAGAATCATCTTAGATTACCCCTCACCCCTATCATCATTCTGAACTATATCCTTTAATAGCAAAAAATCTTTCTAAATTAATATAAATTTTTCTTATTTTTTTTATTTATTTATTAATTATATTTTAAGAAAAATTTTAGACACTGTTAACATTATCGTTGTGTAAATTAAAAAAAAAAGAGAAATATGAAAACATCCAGAGAATTCTTAATTATAATGTAATCCTTCTAAAAGTACTAAAGATATATATTTTAAGAAAGGAAAATTGTTCTTGGACTAAAACAGCGAAAAGACAAAAAAAAAAATAAAAGAAAGATGGGGACCCTGAAAGGGTGGGGTGGGGTGGGGTGATCCAAGACGGAGGGTTAAATTGTCCGGTCGAGCGCAGAGCGAAAATTAATTTCTCTAGCCAACGTGCGTGTTCTGTGTGCGTGTGCGTTGGTCTTGTGCCTGAATGTGTGTGTGTTTGGGGGTCCAAGGGGGTCCAGGGGGGTTTGGGGTGCAATAACGGCGGAGACCCCGAGATCATTATTTGTCTGAGTTATGAGCCACACGCTTGGACACCTCTAATGAGAAAACTCAACCAACCCTGTGTGCCACACACCATACCACACTCACACACACATATATACATGACGGCTACAGTACACACGTTCACACCAGCCGGCGAGGCTTCGGTGTGACGTCATTAATAACGTCATTACCCGCTGCCTCGCGTTTAGAATCATCTTATTAAAAAAAAAATTACAACCTAAACACTTTTATGACTCAAAAACTGGTTTAGTACATTATTTTAAACATTAATTCATTTTCACTTCAAATAGGTATGTATATGTGGAAATTAATTGTTTGGAAAAATTCTGGGGTTTCTATAAATAGCGTTGATGATATGTACCAAGGAGCAATTGTTTCATCTATAGCAGGTTAGAATTTATAACAAAGAACTTATAAAAAAGAGACTCAAAAGACTGTCAACTAGCAAGAGGTTCGAGAAGTGTCAATATTTCTTGCAGTTTTTAACTTCCAGTCCACCAAAAGAAGAAAATAAAAATTCTTTCAACAATAAACATTATTATTATCTTATTATTAGCCCATTCCCGGTGATTCTATTTGGGAGTGAGACCCCTTCTCTCTACTCCTAATCTATCTATAAAATCAATTAGAAAATAGTGAATATAAGATTTAAAAAAGCATCAATCACCTGGAACGTTTAGTATCTAAAATAAATTCCAGTTCCAGATAGATTAAAGTACAATTCTTGGTCTTAAGAATTGGTGGTCTCTAGAATGATTACTCAAAATGTTCGATAGGTGCAATGTTAGATTATCTCACGGACCTATAGGGGGTCTCCATTAGGTGGTAATATCCCGATAATATTGAAATATCGACATCTGATTAAATATATCTAAGAGAGGTTGTTCTATTGCTGTGCGTGCATGACTTGAACATACTACATGCCTAGTACATATACATAACATACACAACATTAATTGGCATTTATCAAGATATGCAAAGCGGAACGAGAAAGCCTGTGTCGTATTAAATATGGCATGCATTATTCATCCTTGCTCAGGCTAATTATATAATAACAAATAATTGCAGGTTTTTGGGGATGAAAACAAACATTTGCGTGCAAGCATATACGGATACTTATAATGAGAGAGAAAATACGAAAGAACCCCTTTGAAAATGTCTGAAAAATTAAATTATTTAAAGGGAATTATTAAATCTTGAAAATACAATGGTAGTAGTTGAGAGCAAATTAAGCGAATATCTTACCTCTCATATTTGTGACAAGAACATTATTATAGTCAATGAGTTAATAAAACAAAAATAAAATATATCAATTGAATAAAAGAAATCTAAAACTAAGATGAAATCAAAAAATAATCGAGAATTTGCTGGAAGAGTTAAAGCTGAGCAGAAGTTTATAAGGATTCGGAAAGATCTAACCATCTGAGGTGCCACCTACATCACTTTATTAGTAAATGTTTCGGTCAATATGACGCGTAGCACAGGCCCCATGTCATTTTGGCAGAAATGTTTACTAATAAATTGATGGAAGTGGCACCTCAGAAAAGCGGCTGGTTAAATAGAAATATTTTAGTTGGGCCAATGCCATTCGTCATATTAACCAAAATATTTACTAATAAAGTGACACATGAGAAAAACGGTTGGTGGCATTTGTGATGGCATTGGTGTCGGGCCAGAAGAGTTTATTACAATATAAATTTAAATATAATATGTATAGAAGGCTAAATTAGCAAAATTTTTGTTTGAGAAAGACTAAGTAGAGAAATATTTTTATCTTAACTTTTCTTAAAGACAAAAGGAGACAATTTTCTTTTCGCTAATTTTTTTCTCTTTAGACGTGATCCAGCTCCAAAGGAGCTTTGTAAATTTTTATATCTAGTCTTGTTTTTATTAATTTCCTTTTCCTTGTCCTGTTGAGGTGAGGATATCATTAGAAATTTATAACATGAAAATCACGAGATATGAATTTAAATTCAAACCAAATATGTAAATATGGCTGCATCAACAACATGTGGGGGGGGGGCGAACATTCAGCGCCCCCTCCCCTTCAAAAAAAAAAATTAAAACGCGGAAGCCACCCCCCTCTCCCTAAATTACAGGATTCATCCCTAATATGCCAAAAGACTAAACAAAAATTTTTCTTAAATTTAAATTAGAAAATTTAAATTTAGAAATATGAGAATACAAAGACTGTGTTTATTGGTGCAAAGGTAAAGATCTTGCTTCAGGTATCAAAGATTCGCTTCCCGTCCTGACCAACAAAAATTTATTTATATTATATTGGCTAGCAATTGATATAAATAAGAACGGAGTCCAAATGGCCATAGATGCCGAAAAAGACTTAAAAAAAAAAGATAATACGAGAGATATAACATAAAAAGAATATATTATAAATCAAATTATAATATATTACACTTTGACAGGCCTGGGTCCAGATGGGCCGATTTCCGTTTCTAAAATAAATTCATAAAGATTAAAAAGCTTAGGGGAATTTTCTAATTGCACAGATGATATTTTGAAATTATTATTTTTATAAGTAATGAATGAATGATAAACGATTAAGCGATGTTAAAACATTTTTCAATAGATCATAGATCAGGGGAATAATAATCTTCTTAGAATTCATTTATAATTTTTTTTTTACCTAAAAAAAAAACTATTTGTTTTGTTCTTTGTTCATGTTTCGACTTGAATTCATTTTCCCCTCATTTTCAATGGTTTGTATCATAATAGGATTTTTTAGGTGAGTTTTTACATGAATATTTTTTAACTGATCTCCTCTCTCTCTTTCCCTCTCTCATTCTCCCCCTCACTAATCGAATTTTTTTCTATTCCCCCCTCACCCATCATAAAAAGTTCAATATATAAAGGTCATTGATCATTTTTTTTTTAAAGAAAAATCTGAATCTTCCATCTGCCAATCAGAAACAAAAAATACATATTAAAAAAAAATAGACAAAAAAGTTCCAAAACTTTCCGATTTTTTTAAAGTCTTATTCGGCATCTGAGACCATATATTTATTTATAATTCAATGGTTTCCAGCTCATCTAAAACTAGCTAACAATATTATACACCCTGCTCTGTAGAGCGAGTAAACGGGTCCAGAGTTTCTAAATGTGATAAAGTAGGTTTATACCTAAATTTTTTTTCGTTTCTACTTTTTCGATAATAATTTTCCTTTCACCTAATGGATTGTTATGAAATTTCGTTCAGGATCGGAAGAGTTTTAATTATGACTACCATGTTACAAAAGATTTGGTCAAGCGAATGCTGAGAAAAAAGTTCTTAATTAATATTGGTCTTTTAAACCGATCCCTGTGGACCCCTTTACTCCATATTTTAATACCTTCTTAGACTATCCTAGGACTATAAATTTATAATGTTTCACAATGGAGAAAGGAACAGACAGCATATCGCTGGGGGCTTCTCTTCTGGCTGCCTGCTCCTTCCCCCATTGTTAAATACAACAGCTACCTTATCACTTCTCATATGAAGAGTTTCATCTTTCTCCATTGAGTGATTCCAAAGATATAAGTTAATAATACAAAAATTACACAGAGCCACATTAAGATATTTTGCATTTTTAAGGTTCTTTTGGTTTGAAACTTAAAGAAAGATATTTTAAAAAAAATTGATGGGTTAAATTTTTTGGGATCATATTAATTTCCCCATACTATAACATTAGAAGAATGCAAGAAAGTAATATAATAGTGAATACATATAAAAGATGTTATATAATTAAATATTAATCAATAACAACACATTATTTTAAATTAAAAAAAGAAATATCTTTTTATAAAAGAAAAAAAGCCTAAAGCCTTAACAAAAATTAAGGATCAACTGCTCTACCCTTAAATATTTTTTCCTCAACATTTTTATAAATTATAAAATTAAAATTTAATTTAAGCGGAAATTTAATCAACCTCTCTCTCTCTCTCTCTCTCTCTTTTCTTTTTTTTTACATTAATTCTTTTATTAAATATTCTCAGAAATAAAAGATAATAAGAAATCTAGTTAAGGAAAAATTGAATTGCATGCTGTAGACTGTTGTTTTCTCATCAGCACAATGTCATATAAATAACGACAATTTTATTCAATAAGAAGATAATATTATGACAAATTTTTACGATTATATAATTAAGTAATTATATGTATTAAGGATATCATTTTCGTTGTGAGACAACTTAATAGTCTTTTTAGTAGTTAAAAGACAATGTTTTTATGTATAAATAATAATATTTAAAAATCTGGTGTGTGAAGAGCCCATCACAGTACTTTCTCTTATCTGATTAGGCAAGAGAAAATAATACCCAAGAAAAATATTTATAATTATAAAAAATTGCAATTAAATTTCGTTTATGATCAAATATAAGAAATAAAATTTTTTTTTGTTACCATGGCAACGAATTGTCCTATCTTTTGTATGGGATTGTTAAAATCCTAAATTTGGGTTCTCACACTATTTTGAGATAGAAAATGGTTATTACAACTTAAAGATTTTCTAATTTATTATATGTACAGCCATAATCAATATTGTTTGAGTAATTTAAGAGAAATCGAAAAACATCCAAGAATGGGGCCCACACTATTTTGTGTGAGGGAAGGATAATACATTTCAAAGATCATTTAATAAATAATTGTTTTATGAATTTTAATCAAAAAAAGATTAAAATTATTTTGTGAAAAGCGAAAAAAGAAACCTAGCTTAAAAATAAAATTTCAGTCTCGAGCAGCTTTTTGTTTTTGGGAATTCTTGTTCAACCAGACACACTATTTTGCGAGAACTATTTTTTTTAGACTCAAAATATATATTTTCGTTGAAATTGAATTTTTTTGCGATCGCAATACTTTCTATATACTATATATAGGTAAGAAAAGATAAAAATGATCAACTAACTTATGAAATAGAGAACACATTAAAAAATCTTTAAAATGGTTGCTTTTGAGAA
Source organism: Anisolabis maritima (assembly GCA_010014785.2). Lineage (NCBI taxonomy): Eukaryota > Metazoa > Arthropoda > Insecta > Dermaptera > Anisolabididae > Anisolabis > Anisolabis maritima. Next base: position 9,418 of record JAAAKE020072547.1, on the reverse strand, counting down.
GATAAAATTCGGACACTTCGGGAAATATTTGGATAAAAAATTTTTAATTCTCATCTCTCTTTAAGCCGGACACCAAATTCGAATTTCTTGCTTCTCACATCTCTTAAGTTCTTTTAAAATTAATTATATATAATTCGTTTTTTTTCAATATAGTTTTTATTTTACATATTTCAGAAATGATCAGAATCTGATAAATGATACACTGATGGGGAGGAACATCAATATATAGGGTATAAAATTTTTTTCAAAATTAAATAAGTTACTTTTTTGTCTATACTATTTTATTTTAAAAACCACCAAATTTTTAATCTTATATTAATTACATTTTTTTAAATTCGTTTTAAAATGTTAATAACAATATTAATAAAATATTAATCTTGGATAGAAGAGAGCTATCATCTGGTATTAATGAAGTTAAGCAATAACACGCTTAAGAGGTCGCCGGATGTCATTTATAATGTAATATCGATTATAAATAAAATCATGCATATGGTCTAATAACCCATAAATTATAAAAATAAGAGAAAAAATTATAAATTATTCAAAATTTAAATAGGCTATATAAATTTTTAGAGGGTATTACACATATGGAACATTTATAAGTTATACAAATTTTATATATATATATATACCAGGTATATATATATAAAATTTAATATAGAGCTAAGAGCTAAAATATTAATTCTCGGATTTCTTAATTCACAAAATATCCATGGGATTCTGGCCAATCTAAATATTTTAATTTACTTCTCGACGATATGAAACAAATTTTTTTAAGTGCCATCGAAAAATTTTTCTACATTCCCGTCCTATTTTTTGCATGAATTCCTTTGTAAAGTTGATTATTTCGAAGCGAGTGTGCCCATACAATCCCCTCATTTTACTTCTCTGGCACTTTATATAAATAGTTTTGTGCTGACCATATGTTATTCCGAATAATCAATTAAGATTAGTTGGCCTCTTTAGAGTCAGGTCATTTCCAAAATTTTGCCTGAATTTTGTTAACAGCCGACTAATTATTCCCAACTCCAGATGACCTAGACCCCTTTTTCATTCTCTCCCCTCTTTTATATTTATGCAAAATGAGAAAAAGTATATAATATCTAAGACCTTGTTCTGATGATGGGATGCCTAGTCTCCGAAAACTCGATAAAGTTGAAAAAAATACTGAGTCGATAAGTTTTAGATTTCTTATTTTTATATATTTTTTGGCCGACTAATCGTCACTTACTCACTGGCGAAAAAGTGACTAATTAGTTATTCGACCAATAATAATTAATATCATCTTAATATAAAAGTAGGAGTTGTTAGTTCGATCGTAGTTTAATGAGATGAGGACCGTCGAGAGGCAGTACTGACAGAAAATTATATATGATACTTATATTTTAATTGTTAGCAGGTATAAATAAAAAAAAAAACATTTTTCTTTTGTGATATCAAAAGAACCAACTTCTGTTGTCCTTGACCAAGGCTTCTCTCAGAAGAATGAATAAGGAGATTTTTCGTTTTGATTATGAAAGTGTCATTTTTAAAATATTGCAATTTCAAGTGTTTATTTATATGGTATCCAAATTTATTAGTAATGAGAAAGTAAAAAAGCACACACTCTTTTAACATAAATATTTAATATCAAACTCAAAAACATCTGTATAAAATTTGCAATATTTTATATCAATTGGATATAAAATTTATTAACAAACGCCTTTTTTCCTCTATTTATATATTATGATACATATTTCAATTTGTTCTATTTTCGCAATACTCAACTTTACGAGGAAAATTTTATTTATCGAAAGTATTATGTTGACAATAGTACTGAGATTTTAATATCATTTGAAAACAATAAATAATACGATTACATGCTTTTACCAAGGTCTTTAACACGTTCAAATATTTTTTAATTCATTATAAGAAAAATTTCTTTTTTTTTTTGTTTTCTCTCCTCAAAATCTTTTGCGTTAAAAATTTTATAAACAAAAACAAGAACTCGAAGTTTGTCCGTTTTCCGATTTCTAAAAAACATGGATGGTCTGATGGTGTAAGAAACAATTGGACATTCTTCTGAAGCCAAATGTTTTTGAACCAAAGAGATGTACGGTTTGACTCATTATATTATTTTTAATTTGTAATAATTAATATTTCTTATCAGTGACGTAAATATGGGGGTGATATAGGAATAGATCCTCCGGTGGCTCTCTAAAGAAAAAAAAAACACAAGATATGTTAAGAAAAACTTCGAATTTTTGTTTCCATTATATTTTACATTTTTTAAAAAAAAAAACGTGTTTTTTTCATTCTAACTCTAATTATTATTTAAATAAATATGGACCGAGTCTAATTGGCCTTCGAAAATGACACAAAAAATTATAATTTTGTATAAAATTTCTACATCACCAGGTTTACCTTTTTTGTTTGTCAAAAAAAAATTCCCATCCCCCCGTGAAGAAAAGCTAGTTTGCCACTGTTACTTATTAGGTTATTTCAATCACTTTGTCAAGTTTTTTAGTCGATACTAATACACAAATTCTCCCAGTAAAATGCACTTACGATCTTTCAGACACTTTATATTATTTTTAATTTTATGGTTTTTTTTATCCGAATAATTATTTTGAAAACGCCATCCCAGAAATTTTTTAATTTTATGAATTCTTTTTCGGAACTCTTAAGGATATATAATGAAGAATAGTAAATATGCACAAAGAGTTTTGTGAATGAAACTGCTATTTTTTTTATGCTTATTATTTTTTTCAAAATCCAGATGTGAGATTGCATCCAAGGGAGGAGTATAACAAAGGGAAGAGGAGGTTTTAAAAAGTTATTTTTGTTCAACCAAATTTTTTCTCTTCTGTACCTTTCTATTAAAATCCTATATTTTTTCTGATTTTTTTTGAGTGCTACTGGCTTAGTGGCACAATATATAATCAAAATAGAGAAACATTAAAAAGTTTTTAACCTATATTTGAAATATATAATAGGAAAGTATTGCAATCGCAAAAAAATCGATGTCTAAATTTCAACGGAAACACCCCTGAGTCTAAAAAAATGGGCCTCGCCAAATGGTCTGTCTCATTCTCTCTCTCTCTCTCTCTCTCTCTCTGCGTGTAAACGATTCCTCAAAAACGAAAAAACGTACGACGCTGATACTATATTTAAGCTAGGTACCCTCTTTGCATGCACCTCGAAGCTTTTCACTAAAATTGGCCAACTGGTACTAGTACTTTACTGATGTACTTTTTTATTTTTTTCGATTTTCTAAAAATTCGCTATAACGATTTTGATTAAAATTCATATATCATTTATTTATTAGATCATCTTTGAAATATATTCCTATTCCGCCTAATATTGTCTGGGGGCCCATTTTATTTTAATTTGAGCATTGAGGAAACTCTTGTTTCATCATCAAAAGGACTGGTTCCCGTCTTGAAAAATTTTTTAAATTTTATTACCTACCAATTAATTAAATATATAGTGATATCTTCAAAATTATATACATATACTTACTTCCATATGGCTTCGAGTGTAGAGAGACAAACAAAAATTCCGAATTACTCACTGATATAGAACTAAAAAAAGATTTCACGTTTTATTCTCGTGATTGGAGTCTCGACCACTTTGGGTGTAATTATTTGTATTATCCCGAGAGGAGAATCCAATTATTAGATAATCAAAAAGGAATATTTAAAAATGTTTTTAAATAATTTATATAATAAAGATTTTTATAATTTTCCCTATCATTAAATAGAATAATACAGATCCTGTAATTATTCGCAATGCATAAAAGAATAATAAATGTTTTAATTTGATCGTTTAAATTTCAAGGGAATATATACAAAAGGGTTATTTTTTTAACAAACATTAAAATTAAAATAAACCACAATGGTAATTTAATTTATATATATATATTGTGGAGATTTTAAATATACTTTCTTGGAAATTGTCACCATCTTTTCAGTCATCTGGCCAATTGAGACATTCTCTCTTTTGTCATAAATAAAAACGTTTGGTAACAGATGGCGGCTGATAGAATAATAATTTCGCGAAAGGTGATAAACACTTAACCTAATTGTGGGTTGTTTTTCATAACACTTCTTTGTATTGAGTAAATACTCTTAACATTTATTAATACCTGTTAATTTCTTTCTTTTTTTTTTTTTTTAACAGAAAATGGAAAATATAAATATTATAATTACATAGAAAAATAAACATGGAAGATAAACTATGAAAAAATTATTTTGAGATGTGCTTCTTTTTTTATCTACTATAAATTCATGACTGTATATTTGTAATATTGCCTTAGTTTAGAACGGATGAATTGAATCAGAAAAATTAGTCGAAAAGTTCCTTATTAAAACATTATTTTTTTACCCTCTTACGTCTTTTAGGAATTATTTTTCTAAGCGATGAAAAATTCTTATAAATTGAATTGAATTGAATTGAATACTGCACAAGTAATATTATCTTAGAAGGATAAAAACTTGAATTAGTACTGTAGAGTCATGTGGATTTTAATGTTAATCTTGTGATGATCATCCCCTGGAGACACCTAATTTTAATATAAAATTGTCTCTAGTCCAAAAAGATGAATATACATTTTTATTATTTAAGATGAGTACCAATCTCACCTTTCGTTTCATTGCCACGCGCTTTAACTTTAAATTTAGCCCTCTTGGTGTAGGGTTCTCGCTTCATGTTCATGCCAAAATTTTCGCTGGTTCGCTTCCCGTCCTGAGCGACATTTATTTATATTATAATGGCAACTAATTAATATAAATAAATAAGAGCAGAAACGGAAAGTCTTTAAAAAAAAAACTTTAAATTTATTTATAATAAAAAATTAAAATTAATTATACAAGTATTCCTCAATATTTTTTCATTCACGCCTCTCCCCTTTTTAAAGGTAGTTTGAAAAAGACCCCATCACCAGCGAAAGGGGAAATATTAAAAATTGTTGATTCTAAATAATTATAAGCAATCAATGAGTAGTTTTCTCTAATTCTAATTCACATTAAAGGATCCTGACTTTTTTTTGTATTAATAAAATTTAGCTATCATTTTTTTAAGTCTTTTCGGCATCTGCGGCCATTTGGATTCCGTTCTTATTTGTTTATATTAATTGGTTCCCAATATAATATAAATAAATTTTTATCGCTCAGGTCGAGAATCGAACCACTGACTTTGGTATATGAGGTATAACCTCTGTACCACGGGATAGGGTTACTAGTTATATTAATGGTTTTAAAATTTTTTTAAAATTATAATTTAAATTATTTTATTTTTTTTTGTCTTTTTTAAAGTCTTTTAAAGCTCTCTTTTTCTATTTCGTACTTCATTGTAGTTGACCCCAAAGGCTGATAATCATTGATTTAGTACCTTACTTAGATATTTATTAAAATATTTAACAGTTTTTACTCTCTCTTACCTCTATATTAAATATATAGTGAGAAAGTATTGTTTATTACCTTCTTTAAAAATCTCTATAGCTTCATTCTTAACTCAGTAATATAATAAATATATGGATCTAAAATCTAGATTCTAGATACATAGTGAATGATAAAAAATATTTTTTTTTAGGAGAGAAAAAAAATTATTTTTCGGTATTTAAATTCCGTCCTTATGCTCTGTACCTTAGTGGACCTAAAGGCCTGGATTCACATACCAAAGGTCAGAGGTTCGATTCCCGTCCTGTGCGATAAAAATTTATTTCAATTGCCTACAAATTTAGACTCCGTCATTATTTATTTAAATTAATTTAGTAATTTAAAAATATTTTAGCATTTAAATCTCGCGAACTTTTGTGTTACTTATATTTGAAGAATTTTTATTCTGATATTTTTACTAATTAATATAAAATTCAAAAATAATTTTTATTAAGAGTTTTATTGATGCCCTTTTTGGGATTTTACAGGTGTGCATCGTTTTTGGCTCTTTTTATATCAACTTCAGAACTAAAAATAACAAATACAGATATGCAAATGTAAACTCCAAAAAAGAACATCAATAAAATTCTTAATAAAAAATTCATTTTGAATTTTATATTAATTACTAAAACATCCAACTGAAAATTGTCCAATAGTAATAATAAAGAGAAGTCAGCGAGATTTAATTGAATATTGTTGGACATCTTCCATCATTATCTTAAAATAAATTTTATCCCTTGGAAATGAACGACTACCCATGGGACGTGAAACGAGACCTCGATCTTTACTCCAAGGGTCAGAGCTTAAAAATATTTAATAAATCGTAAAATTATAAAAAAAAAAAAAGAAATGATTTCATTATGATTCTATTATTACAAAAATTAATTTTGTTTTGTATCTTCAACAAAGTTTGGGTTCTTGATCTAAGGGTCAATCTTGGAAATAAATTAACCTATTATGGGCGTAGTCAATATGGCTTCAGATGCCGAAAAAGACAAAAAATTAATTTTTCTAACGTGTTTTATTATCAATTGATAACATGTGGGCTATCAACAAAAATTTTTTAAATGAACTTAGAAATTTAATATTTTTATATTTTGAATAATCCCATAAGAGGATTAAACAGAACCTCCTCCCTCCCCCTAGGCTACTCTATTAAAATAAAGATCGCATTTCCCAAAAGCTTTTGTTGCATTTTATGAGAAAATTTTCCTTTTTTTTTAGAGTCTCTTCGGCATCTGAGGATTTAAACAATTAGAAATATATTTTAACTACTCTAAGTATTATCCGGAAATATATATTTATATTATTTAGTATTCAATTGATTTAAATAAATCGGACTGCCTTCCCACAGCCCTTTAAACCTTTAAGGCTATCAATTTTGACAATGTCAATATCTCTAACTTCTCGGCTATGGACGGGAGAAAATTTTTCTTAATTCTTAAATTTTTAAAAGTTTTAAAGAGAGTGTTTTTTTAATTCTAAAGGATTTTTTTTTATTATTTTTTTATGAGTAAATTTGGGCATTCAACAAGTGGATTTTTATAAAAATGTTATTTTTCTGGGCTGGTGGCGAGGAGGGTGTATGTTCGGTGAGAGTGTTGCCACTGACACCTTGCGCCCCTGTGCCTGGCTATTTGCCTACCTTTGCCTCCCTTCCTAGAGGCTAGTAAGGGGCCGGAGTGAGAGGAATGAGTAGGAGTAGTGGTATGAGTGGTGTCGAGGCGATTTCTTGCATCGATCGGGGCCCTCTGCCTCGTCCACTCGAGGCGCCATACTCGGCCCGGCATGCCTTGGGGCCTGCGCATGCGCACGCACGGGGTAGGGGGATGTTTACACCTGATCACACCTACACACTCACACACAAACACACAATCATCTCACTTTGACAACCACACGTATTGTCTTGACAAAAATTTTATATTTATTATTAAACAAAAAGGAAAAAAAACCCCCGGTCCAGTTGGTCTCCCTAAATGTGCTTCATATGTTGTGCGCGCGCTGTCTTCTCACTCATACACCTACACATCGATTTTGTTTTAGTCCGTGTGCCGTCAGTTTGGTTAGTTTAACCTCAAACTGTTGTTTGTGTTTATCCGCGTGCAATCCTGGGATTCAAGTTAAAATACAGGTAATGAGAGATGTTCCAATATTCACTATTGCCTACTTTTTGAACGCCCTATTTTAAGCAGTGATGCTGTTGTAGCTAAATATAAAACTTCCATCTACACGCACATAGACATATACACAGACACAGTTAAGTTGATAATTTCACAAACCACTTGAAAATGAAAACATATTCCCGAATATTAATAAGAAGCTGTGTGATGAGTGTCTATGTGGGTAGGATGGTAGCCAGGGGCTGTTGCAAGTGTAGTTGTAGTAGGAATCGATCGGGACGCCCCCGCACGGCTGGACACGGCAAACACCACCACGTGTTCGAATTAACCACCCCTCCCCTGCGATTGTGTCTCGCTCTCGTGTCGGCCTGATCAAATATCAACCCTCCCTTCCCAGCCCTTTGTTCAAAAACTATATAGACAAAAAAAGAAATCTTTTTTTCTCTAATGGAAATTTGTTTTTCATTAATTAAATAGCTAGGATATTTAATAAATTAATTTTATGCCATCTCGTACCTTTGTTCTTTGATTTGATAAAAATACTTTTATTTTTTGTGTTATTTATAAATTAACATAAAATTTTTTTTTTTTTTTTCAAAAAATTTAAATAAATAAAATTTATTATATATCATATTAAAATATGAATTAATAAAAACATATAGAGCTAAACAATATTTACTCTTTCACAAGTGCAGCCGGTAATCGATCCCCGGACTTTCCTTTTCGGGATAAACACGCCCCTTGGGGATCTGAGATTTAGTGGTTTGGTGTCGGACGTATCAGGAGTACACTCGCACCGAAAGCGAGGATCCCGGTTCGATTCCCAGCTGGGGCAAATTTTTTTCAGTAATATATTAATAAATATTGATTATATTTTAATTTAATTTTTATAATACCAGGTAATTGGGTTATAATAATATAATTATTAAATATTTACAAGAATTTTAGAAAAAAAATTAATTGGATATTCAGCTAAGTGTTGCTTTCATTTCTTAAATGATTTTTCATAGCGCATTTCCCATTTGTTTCAATCTTATTTATCCAGGCTTTACTAGTGGTTTTCAACTTAACTTAATCTCACTTGTAAAAAAAATTCACTCAATGCTGTTTTGAAATTTTACTTCACTTCATAAAAGTTAAAATATTATTTTCCTTATAGTGCACATATGCACCCTTTTGGAACATTTCAGCCCCGTTAGGGGTAGTGGTATTTCTCATTTTGGAAATCATTGCCTTAAACCCGTTAAGCAAATGGTAGCTTTTAAATGTTGAAAATGTCAACACCACTAATCTCGATGCAACTATTATTCATTCTTAATTATTTTTTTAATTTCTTACGAGCTTGTGAAAATTTAATATTGATCCATCCCACTCATGAGATTGACGATTTCAGAAATTTTATAATGGAATGGGAAGCTGTTGTAGACAACATGACAAATGTTAATAAAGAAATATATAATAAATAAACATTTATTTGATTTAAAACATGATAGAACAGAATATATATCCATTTGATATCCACATCAGACAGCTTTTGACATGTTTTATTTTGGCATCATATTGATTTCCAGATTAAAATATATTAAATTATAATTTAAAAATATACATAAATGGTTTAGACAAAATTTCTTCAATTCTTCTTTTATAATAATATTGATTAACTTATTTATTGAAAAAAATTGCTTTCGACGTTGTACTTTACCTTGTTTAAGAAAATAGCAAGATTTTAATTTATGGCCTTGGATATATATGATAGCTCTTTCAAATAAAATTAAAAATGAAATCTAAATAACAGATCTAATCCCATGCTGCGGCGCAGAACCGTCCCCCAATTCCTGGGTCTCTCGGTATGCTCTACGACTCTACACTGTGTGTAGGCTG
>JAAAKE020072436.1:0-25022 GCA_010014785.2 Anisolabis maritima | reverse complement strand
ATCCTATTGATGTGATATATAAAATGTATAATAAATAAGTGAGAAATAACACTTCACGAGGCATATTTTAAAAAAATGTCGCCTCACGTGATTATTTAATTATAAATTTTAAAAATTTTCTCTTTTTTTAGACTGATAAAATTTAATTACATTCAGGACAAGGATAAAAAATAACACTTGAAAAATTAATAATGACTAATAAAAATTTTTGATTCTATTATAAAAAGTAAATGAAAAGATCGGCAAAGTAATTTTCCACATAAGTAGCAGCCGAAGGCAGACTACGCAGCTAGTTTCATATATATTAATAGATAAAAGAGAGTAAAAATTGAGCGAGCGCTAAAAGCAAATTGGCCTCAGGATGCCGCTTGTCCTTGAGCCAGCCCTACCCCCCTTTGACTTCATATCATTTAGACTGTTCGCTTCCCGAAAGCAGGAAGCAAGAAATATTTACAATAATTTTAAATGTTATAAATTAATGGAATATACTCAGAAAACATGGATGTATTAACTATGAACAAAGTTTATTTGACGTCAGAGTTATATTTCAGCAAATTCAATTAATCTAAAGTTTATTTTAATAAAAATTATCATATCATCCCTAATTTGGAAACAATTTTGAGAACATATATTCCCTTGCTTATTTTAATTCTAAGCATAGACGTATAACATACACATTTCACCATTTCCTGAATTTAGTCTTTTATTTAATAAAATATAAATTACTAAATGATAAAAAGTTTATTAATATTATTGTCAAAAGTTTTTAATTATCTTCTCTGTTTATTGTTTATTTTTTATTAAATGGACAAAAGGGTTGACAAAATTCAATCACAAAAAAAAGTATGAGACAAGGTTGAAAAATTATTTGTTATCTTGAAATTTTGTAGGTTTTTTAAATTTTTAAATTCATAAGAGAGAGAAAAAGGAAAAATTAACCCGTTCTATATAATAGGAGGAAGTGTTCTGATCATGAAAAATATGAGCCTCTAATTTTTAAAAATAAATTTACGTTTCAAGTCTAAATGACCCCAAAGATGCAAAAAAAATCAATCAAAATGCAGTGGGAAATTTTTAGAAAATATTAATTTCATGATCTTAAGTTGTTTATCATAAACTCGTAAATAGAAAAAATTGGGCACTCGCTGGAGTCGAAACCACGATCTCCAATGCTTTATACCCGTTGCTATTTTAACCTATAAACTAAGCACTTCTTACGAGTTTAAGATATTCAGTTGACTTAAGGATTAAAACAGCTACGGCTAAAAATCATTGGAGATCGTGGGTTCGACTCCAGCGAGCGCCCAATTTTTTCTATTTACGAGTTTATGATAAACAACTTAAGATCACGAAAAATCTTAATCTGTACAAATGTGTAGCATTTATATTGAGATTTATCTCTGGAACCTAACCGCTCATCGGAAACTGATGAAACTTCTAACAGTCTAAGAAGGAATTAAATTTAGTGTGGGTGAGTGGGTCTAAGAGAGACCCATCAACATTTATTAAGAACCACGATTTCTCAGCATCCACTGAACTAAATCTATCTTTTGAAACTTAGTGATAATAAGATGTTTGTCTGTAGCCCCGAACCAAAAATTTCATAGTACACAGTTGAGAAGGGGATTTAATCTAAAAAAAAAAAAAAAAACAAGATAATAACCATACGTCATCACATATAAAAACTGAAATATTTATTTAATCTCTGACATTTTCTTTAGTATAATTGACAGAATAATAAAAATATTTATATATAAATTTTCTTAAAATTTTAATATTTCTTAATTAAAATATACAAAAACCATTCTCATGCTTTCTAAATGTTTTTCTTATTCTTTTTTATGCGAGAGTGCTCTTAGTTTGCGTGGGGCCCAAGACCTTTTTTGATCGACTGATTCAATAATGTCTTCAGCTCCATGAAGGTTTCTCTTGTCACGCATTTGCAAAGGCTCTTAAAATGTTCATAGATCTTCTTACCCAATTTCCTTAACTCTGGAGACGAGCTGTTATCTGGGTTAAAGAAACGTTTGAAGAAATTTAAAAAAATCCTAAACTATTTATTTAGAATTTTGAACTGACATTATTTATCCTTACTTCAGCTCAAAATAAACTCTTTCTCTGCTTGTCGAAAGAATGTGTATAACATTTAAACATGATTATGTCACCCGTTCGCTAATTAATATAACCACGAACAGACAGACCGTCAGGCAGACGGACGTTAAACTAAAATAGATTTTTTGAATTTACGAGACCTAACTCGCTCCCCCCCCCCCCAGTGAGGGAATTAGCAATTTTCACTCTAGTTGGCAAAAAAAGATCGAAAAAATTATTTAATATGACATTTAGCAAATTTTTTTTAAAATTCCTAATTTTTGCAAAATTATTTTATTTTAATAAAATCGTCAACATTTTGTTCGTAGTTCATTTTTTGTTCCCCCTGTAAAATTTTTTTATAATATTACTGAAAAAATTACTGGGGAATATCCATGAATATCACCCACAATTCTAACCCACACTGATGATGACGTCATGTTTGTTGAAATTTGGCGAAATAAAGGATAAGAGAGGATCAGATAATTTGCTGAATTCTTCAGCTTCTCTCTCACTTTCTTTTTCTTTTCTCTTAGTAAAAAAAAGTTCGACAATTGGTAGTTGAATACTGCCAATTAATCGACTAATCGACTTAAGCTATGATTGGTACATCGTTAATAACTTGCCATTATAAATATTTTTCTCCTGAAGATGTTTTTGAAAATCCATCTTTTATTAATGTAAATAGGCATTTTATATATTTGAATTTACCAGGATATATGATGGTGATCTGCACACGTATTAAATAATTGTAAACAATTTGAAAAAACTTTCTATAAAAATTTCAACAAGCCACCTTAATAATTTTCTGACTGTCAAATATAAAAAATTGCCAAATTAAATTGCAGAAAATACTTAGGAAAGTCTTCATGATTTATCCGGGAAGTTGAGAGAATAATTTTGACAGGTGTCGAGATGGCCCTGGTCGTGGCTCTAATTTTGATGGCTCATTAGGCCCGGTGATGTGCATTTTTGGGTGTTCCTAGCGGGGTAGGAGTTGGTTATCGAGCGGGCCTTTGCGTGTCGAGGGGACGAGGAGCAGCGCGCGCAGAACGGGAGTCCGCCCCACCAGGGGAGCACTCCCCCTCTTTCAGAGTAAAAGGGGGTGCTTAACCCCCGGAGTGACGCCGTCGGCGTGGTTGCAGTCCGAGGCCGTCGTCTCTGTCGGACCGTCGGACTTTGAGGTTGTCATTAGTCAGCCAACCGGACTCTTGATGAGTTGGTGCTTAAAGCATGGTGTCATCGTCGTGAAACAAACGATGATGGCAGACCTGGTACTACGGTAGGCTGTAAGAACATGCCGCGGGCCGGGAATGCCGGCGGCCTCGCCTCCTCCGCGTTCATGAAACCGTTCGTCGTGCTTGCTCTACCCGGCATGTATCTCTTCTACAAGTACAACCAGTATCGTCGACAGCAGGAGGAGCAGAACCGTCGCAAGGTCACCGAACGCGAGCTCGCTCATCTCAACCATAAAATTGTAAGTCACAAATGGTCATCACTATTTTAAAGAAAATGACCTTTAGCGTCACCGACTTGTCGCCGCCGTTTTTCGATTATTTATTCCAGACAAAGGTCATTCTAAAAAGTCTCCAATCACCATCACATCAACAAGCACTATCAGGCGATCCACTTCGCGGGTTTATAGAAGATAAATTGAAAAACAAACAATTTTTCAAAAATAGAGACATAAATTCACATTTAAATCACGTGCTTAATACGCGAATAAGTACTTAATCGCGCATTTAAAATTTCTTCATAAAGCCAAGATTTAGATATTAAAAAGAGTCTAAACTTGGTTTTTAAAAAGAAATTCATTTTATATTAAGCGTCTTTTATTTCATATATTATATGGGAAATAGATATTTACACAAAGACAAATATCCAGGAGGAAATAACAGCCACTTCGCCAAAATTTAATTACTTACTGGCAGCTGAGTAGTGGAAAGGTTTAACCTAATTAGTGGCTTCGGCGCGCAAAAAAAGAGACCATTTTGGGACTCGTCACCCATCTGTCAACATGTCTCTTCTTGATGGCATTTAAGTTTCTACAGGAATTTTAAAATTCAGATGCAGAGGAAAAACAATCTAAATTAAGTAGAAATTAAACGTGAGAGATTCGAATATAATTTAAATACTAATAAACAACCCTTTAAAAAGATTTTCTTTGAAATAGATTATGTGTATAATTTAACAATAAATTAGACTTTGAAAAAGAGTATCTACTTTGTTTATAAATTCAACAAATTTTCATTTTTTTAACTTCTTTTATTAAATCTTTGTTTTTTGAGAAAAACATCTTGATTTAAATGGAATTCAAGTTCTTCTCTTAAAAGAAAGTGAAAATCTTAAAGGATTCATTGTAAACAATCGGGATAAAGGAAATTTTCGTAGTAATTTACTTAGTAAAAGACGTCTCTTAAAAAAATAATTCCAATTAATTCTTTAGAGAGAAAATAAAAGCTGGAAAAAACTTGGGAATTTCGTTAAATTACTTACAAAATAATTAAAAAATTATAAAAAAAATTTAGACTACCTCGGTCACATTATATAAAACTTTCCGATTTTGACTGAATCATATTTTTTATAAGATATATCTAAGTAAGAGGTTTTAATGCTTTTAATTTACATGGTCTGAAAATTATAATTTTAATATGGTATATTTTTTCAAAGGAAGTTTTGTTTTTCGAAGAAGGGGCCATACAAATGAGAATTGAGCGTTAATTCGAGTAATTCATTTTAAAATTATTACTACAAAAACATTAAATTTTTTTTTCTCTGAAAAGTTTCCTGAATTTGACTAAGGGCGAAAGATTTGTATTGACTACCAATTAATTTAAATAAAAGTGGACGGATGAAAACAATATATATATATATATATAAAGGGCTCTGAAAAATTAGTGTATTATGATTAGTCTTGTGATATACCGGGGTGAGTTCTTATTTCCTTCCCCAGGAGGAGGAGGCATAAAGAGAATTGGATTTGAAAGTAGTTGCCTATATTAACTGCTTTATTCCTTCTCAATTTTTTTAAATACTTATTTATTATGGAAAAATACATGAAGGAGATATAATATTTATTTTAAGTTCATGAATTTCCAAATTTGATTGAAAAAAGATACGAAAACCCAATATAGTTGGTGATATGAAATTCCCTTCACAGTTCTCTGAAGAAGAATTTGTTTTGTGTTCAAGACGCTGTCAAGAAAAGGTTCTGTTTCATGAAATTTAGAGGAGGGAATGGAAGCCTATTGTTTTCTGCTGGAAAAGTAAACAAACTGTGAACTCATAAAAAAAAGACAACGTGACCAAACAGCTAGAAAGCCTGATAACATAAGAGAAGAGTTTTTGTATGTTTAAGAGAAGATGCAGACTGATTAGAACTAATTAAAAAACTTTCAGAGTTATTTTATTGCTTTTATATTAAATTAACTAACTCTAACTTCTAGTAATTGTAATTGATGTTATTATTATTATTATTATTATTATTATTAAAGTGCGCTCGAGCAACTAAAACCATTTGTGCCACGCTGGCTATCTACTACACAGTTGATGGAAACAAAAATTTGAAAATCCCTTTCTTATTTAATTAAAAAAATATTACTTTTTACTTAAAAAAATTTAAATAATTTTCTCTAAATAAAATATTGAATTATTCTACAATATTTATTTATCTTAGCTCACCTAGAGATAATAAAATGCATTATTCGATTTTTTCCGCCACGAATAAGCTTATTGTGTTAGTTTACATTAAGTAATAAAATAATAAAATATTTATAAATAGATAAATATTATATACTATCCGACTCAAAAGTAATTGTATGAACTGTATCTTTGGTTTCGATAAAACATTATGAAATTTGATAATTTGGAGGTTCATGTAGCTCACCTAATTATCCAATAAGACAAAACAAAAGATATAGGCTGTCCAATTATTTTTGAGGGGGAGAATATATATTAAAATTCTAATTGAGTTCCTTAACTATTTTGAGTATAATTTAATTTATTCCAAAAAGTCAAAAAAGCGGGGTAAGTTTGTTAAAAAAAGGTTAATATTTTTTATTTTGATTTATTTATTATTTTATTTATTTTTAAGAATTTGTTAGTCTTTTTCGATATCTGAGACCATTTAGACTCAGACCATATTTATTTAAATTAATAAGCCAATATAATTTTCATGGTTCAGAACAGGAAACGAACTAAAGACGCTTAGATCATGAAATAGGAGGTTTTCTGCTTAAAGGAATAGGGGCGTTTTCTATGATTAAGACCGGGCAGGTACTGAGTAAGAATGTAATTTTAATTAAAAAAAAAAATACTTAGAAGAATTTTTAAGAAATAAATTAAAGAACCACTTTTTTTATGTGTATATATTTAATCATTTAATACAATAATTTTTCGTTACGTTAAAATAATGAAACTACAAAAAAATTTTTCTCACCGAACCCAACCGTCCTGGATCAGAACCGGCAGCAACTACAAAACGAAATTAACCCGTAATAAAATAATTAAAACATAATCCAATCCGAAAATCAACAACTTAATTTCACTGGAATTAGTATGAATGAAATTTCATTCCAGAGGATTACACAAATGTTCTTCAGCTCAATGTCAGTTTAACCCTCACAGATATTGAATTGAAAAACTTTTTTTTTTCTTTGCATTTTAACCATCATTAAACCAGATTATGATCTTATATCAGATATGATTTTCCGGTCATAATAAAATACTTCAATTTTTTTGTTCAATAAGAAGACGGATGGCTGTGGGGAACTTTGTAGGAGACTTTAAGTAGGTAGCCAACAAAATAATACTATTTATTCTAGTTGACGTTTGGAACGCATGTCGCGCTCATCATCAGGACTTAACTCCATTATATTTATTTATAAATTAATATAGTTTTAGATTATTTTCCTTTTTGATAAATTGATAACATGATAAAATTACTTACGAAAATAATGTTACGACTTTAGCTGAACAATAATTCCCAGACAAATATATTTATAGTTGCCGATGACAAACAATAATATATAACATATTTTGATTAGACAGAGTGAAGGAAATATAATCTTAGAAGGAAGAAGAAGAAGGAAGCATAACCTTAGACTAGTATCGGAAAGAAAGCAAATAATAGGAATTATAAATTTTCAATCCTACCATCCCCTTAAACCTAAGATAAATTCTGTAAAAATTCTATTACCAGAATGACCAAAAATAGCCTAAAGACCTTGTGAATAAACGAATTAGAGAAATTAGTGACTCTAATGTAAAAAGTCGAAGCTCTGACAATGAAGAAAGAGATCCGACAAAAAAAACAATTTGATTAATATCCAAAATTATTAACCAATTAAAAAACATTTTATCAAGTGATATAATCAATATTGCTTTCAAACCCAGCAATGCCATAGAACGTCTCTTCAACCAAAAAGACCAAACTAATGTGGATTATAAGATCAATTGCCTGGGTTCCCAAACTCACAAATATCCCGTAGTATATATAGGCACCTCCACACGTAAAATAAATAAATTTAAAGGCAATATAAATATAAATATAAATATCAACTGCATTCGTCTCTCAGGATTCATTGGGCCTTATTTTTTGTCTTCATACAGACCCATTCAATTATACTTATGATTAATTACTATGTATTATATGCAGATACATTTGATTTCATCGGCAACTATAAATACATTTGTCTGGGAATTATTGTTCAGCTAAAGTCGTAACAATATTTTCGTAAGTAATTTTATCATGTTATCAATTTATCAAGAAGGAAAATAATTTAAAAGTATATTAATTTATAAATAAATATAATTATGATGAGCGCGACATGCGTATTATTTTGTTGGGTGTTTACCTCAAGTCTCCTACAAATACTTCCATTTGCTTTGGTAAAATTTATTTATTTTTCTTACCATATATTATTTGATTTTAACTTCTATTTTAGGCAAAGTTTTCATATTAAATTATAACTAGAGCAATAAACATTTTTATTTTTAAAACTTTTATATTTATTAGCTGTATAGCACATAAGTAATTCAAATATAATATGTGTTTTCTCTGTTTTTATTTAATATTAAATTCATTAAAGTATGAAAAAAAGAATGCATGCTAAAAGGAAAAAAAAACTTTTTATTCAGACTCTTTATTAATCTCGATCAGGGATGAGCAAACTTTTGTTGATGAGGTCCACATATGTGAAGATAATATTATACCCAAGTTTTGATTTAATTTCTAATAACTAAGAGTATAATTATAAAATGAAGCAAATAATTAAATATAGTATTACATATTTGATTTATATTTGAAAATATTACAAATTAAATTCATTAATTTTACTAATTAAATGTTATATCAAAGATTGTTAGTAAGGGCAACAAAGGAAACTCAAAAGCGCTACATGCCGGCCGGGTTGCTCACCTCTGAACTAAATCATCAGAGGTGTCTAAATTATTGATAAATTGTTTATAATATTCAGAATAGGGTTTCTCATTTCCAGGGTTTTTTGTCTTCCCGGAAAATATTTATTATATTTAAAATATATTAAAATAAATTATTTGTACTAATTTTTAATTAGAAATTAAAATTGACATTGGGGCCTTATGAGGCGCACAAGAAACATGCAAGAAGCAGATATTGATACCATTAAGAATTTCGGCCCCTAATCTTGTCTTATTTATCTATAGGTTGATCCGCCCCTGCACCTAGATATGTTTCTGGATATGGCACTAATTGTTTATTTGATTTCCTGGATTATATATACAAAAATAATAATAAAATAAACAGAAATTAAATTAAATAATACAGTAACTTAATTTCTCTGAATTTCCTAATGCAGTAGTTTCCCAAGAAAATTGTCCAGGATTCCATGAAATTGGGATCCTCTTTCAGAGTTTATTTTCCAAGTTGTGATAAATTAAATTTCATACAATTTTATTAGAAAAAATTTATAAAGTTATATTGAAGAGTATATCCGTAATAATAAACTGGAAAAAGAGTAGGTGTTGTTTATTTACATTCTATTTTATATTTATTTCATTTGAAATTTTCATTTTTACATTTATATTTAAGAATTTTTTATTAATTTTCGAATTGAGGTTTTTTGACGGGATGTCTCTATTCCAGTTGTCGAAATGCAGGTTTATTATTTTTTTAATATTTAGAAGGTTAGCCAATATAATATAGGACAAAGGCCTGCCCTGTCCCTTGGTGCAGAGGTAGAGGTCTCCCTTCATGTTTCAAAGGTAATGAGCGACAAAAATTTATTTATATTATATTGGCTAACAATTATATAATAATAATAATAATAATAATAACCATTATTATTATTATTTCAAATTAGCCTGTAAATAAACAACCTACCTGTTATCCAGTTATTACGGCTATACTCTTCAATATAACCTTTTAAATTTTTTTATTATTAATATTTATTAATTAAATGATAATTATAATTATTATTATTTATATTAAGTGAATACTTACTTTTTTGAGAAGAGGAATTCACTTATTAATATAATGGAAAAATATTCCAAAGTTATGAATGATCTTATTTTCATGGTGGCATCCATATAATAATAAAGTCTCTTTAGTTTCTGTTCGAAGTCGAAGTTTCTAATTATTTCAATCTCGTTGTCTATTTGAATTTCAGATAAGAGGTGTTGACTTAGAGTACTTTGGGTACTTAGATATAATGTGGATCAGTTTCGCATTGATTTAAGTTACATATTGTGCAGATCTCTCTCTGATTCACCAGATATGTATTGTTGTCGACTGTGAACTTAAGATTGTAAGCTCCACCCGTCCTGACCTGAGAGTACAATCCGAGAAATCTGAACCTTGTTTTCCACGTAAGGCATTCCTGAGGGCCAAACTCATCAGTCGGGATAGTGATTATTTTATAGTAGGTGTTGAAAAGTCAGTTGTTGACAAATTCTCTCTCCGCCTCTATTAAAACTTGCTTATGTTGATTGAAAGGGCTCCTCATTGTATTGCCTACTAATTATTATATATAAATAAGAACGGAGCCTAAATGGCCTCAGATGCTGAAAAAGACTTAAAAAAGGACAAGCATTTTTAGAGTTCTTCCTGTCCATATAGACTAGCGTATTTTTTGTTTCTTAGAATATATTCTTATCTCTCATGTTCTTTTCCTATCTCAGTGCAATACTTAGAATATTGCAATTTAAAATAAAGCTGGCATAAAGTGTCAATAAATAACCCACAATTGCCTCATCAAAGAACTCGTTACTATTTAATGACTCCAGCCAGATAAGATTTATTTTGGAAATTTCCGATTTATATTTAAATTTAGACTAAGTTCAATATTTATAAATTTAATATGTAAACATAGATTGTCCATTTCACTAATTACTCTTTTGAGTAACCGGTTCGGGGCTACCTAAAACTCGCGGGAACAGGGTCCACCTAAACGCGGAATCTCAGATTGATTGAGATACAAGAAACCGACGTTTCAATCACTTCTTTTCTAAAGTACTTAAAGTACTTAAAAAATATATTTTTTGAGATGTATTTCATAAATATTTTTCTATAAAATACTTTTATTTGCTATAAAAGAATAGTTATCTCTTGTGATATGTATGAAAGGACTCTGAGAAACAAAACCAGCTCTTTTTCTCAGACCAAGCACATCATTTAGCAAATATTTTGGCCAAAATGACGTCGGGCCATCCACCAATGATTTTTTAGTAGATTTTTAAACTTGAAGAGACTGGGCATCCTAAACAGGACGATTCGCTAGCAAGGGTGTGTAATATATGCTAAGTAACTGATGTAAGAACGGCTGTTTTATTTTTCCGTAAGCTTATTCACTTTTATTTATGCCTTGGTGTACCAACTTGGCACCATTCTTTAATTTTCTAAACAACACGAAATTAAATAAGGGGAGAAAGTTTCTAACGTGGTCATTATGCAAATCAGAATTTGTAAAACTATCAATTAATTCTTATTCTAAAGATAATTAATTAGAGCTTATACGGGTCGTGTTCAATCAATAGTATCGGTTGTAGGGATTAAAACCAAACAGATCAATTGGGAATTCGATCAAGAAATCCCTTGATCCTGCCATCGGCCTAATTTCAATGATCTGGAAGTGTTAGGCCAGAATGCCCGTTTCGACCATGTTTATATTCCCAAGGGAATGACAAGCATTCCACAAATTCAGGACAAGCAACAAAAATGTTTTTCGGTTTTAGTAACTAGTCTATAGCCTTGGGGTGGGGTTGTTGTTATTATTGGCGCAACTCCAAAAACCCTCGGGCTCGAATCCCAAATAACGTTTTTTATTTGTCGGATTTTTCATCAATTCTATTAAGGAAGAAATATTAATGACAGAAAAAAATATTTGAAATAAAAATACGTATATAAAATATTTACTAGAGGAAAGAAAAAGTAATTATAATTTCACTTTATAATCATTTTGTAGGATATGAATTAGACTACAATATAAAACAATAATTTACAATGCCGATTCCGAATCACGAGAAATAAATACATTGCTAAATTTTTCTTCTAATATGCAATTAAATTTTATTTTCCCCCACTAATTATATATTAGTAAAGAGAAGTATTATGATCATGGAAAATTTAACCCCCAAATTTTTAAAAATATCTTTACATTTCGAGTCAAAAGGACCTCAAAAATGCAAAAATCTTAATGTACGTCTATGTATTTATGTGTGTGCAGCTTTTATTTTATCTCTTGAACCACTCATCGAAAAAGGATGTAACTTAGTAACTTTATAGACCTAGGAGTGCCTAATAAGTTATTAAAATTTGAAACGAATCGAACCGTAAGGGGCGGTAAAAAGACCGCCCAGTAATTATGACTACACGATTTTCTCAGCCCCCACTGGGTCAAATCTTTTGAAACTAGGTGATCATAAATAAGACCTTCTCTTCAGGCTTGAAACAATTCCTATAACAACAAAAACGAAAAAAGAATTGGGTACCAGATAATAAACATACGTCATCATAGAAAGAAAACTCTCAAATTTTATTTAATCTCTTTGAATTTTTAAAAAAATTCAAATAATGAATATACGACATAACCTAGAATTACAATAAAATCAACATGACATGACTTGCATACTCGACAGGAAATTTAAAAAAAGTTTTGGCCGAAACATACATTCTTATAATAAAAGTACATAAAGTAAATAAAAATAGTACACCTTGGTGAAATGAGCCACAAAAGAACATGGGAATCAAAAAAAGGTTGTGAATCGCTTTCTTAGAAAAGAGATTCAATTTTTTAACTACATTATATGAATGATTACAACTCGGATAAAATTATTTAAATTTTTAATTTGTTTTAAATAATTTATTTATATTTAAATTTTAATCATAATTTATCTCAAATTCATTGTATTATCTCCTAAATCGTAACAAGGTGTATACTGAAAATATGATTTAGAAATAATTTATATTATTAAAATATAAACGTAACACCCTCGTATTTTGCACTCTACCTAATATTTTAATTAATATTTTCTATAATTCACTTTTTAAAATAATTTGAAAATTAGAAAAGTAAATAAGCTTTTTTTTTTAAACTTCACAAAATATAATTTATTTTTCAAATAATTTGAGCCAAATATATTAGATAAAATTAAGTTTAAACGAAGATATTATTATAGGAAGAAAATAATGTCCTAGGTGGTACAATTTTGACTTTCCCCTAAAAATGATAATCGCTAAAGTAAAAATATCTTAATTTTAAAAATTCGAGATCTTATTTCTCTCCATCTTAATATTAGATATCTTTGTTGATTTTCTAAGTTTATGCTTTTAGGAATAGATTTTCTACTAAACCCGTCGCTGCATTGCAAAATAAACACATCTTTCTTTCTTCTCAGCAATTCATTTTTAATATTCAAACAGTACTTAAGCTCACATTATTTTTCCACCGATAAAAACTTCTTTAAAACAAATCTTTTATCCATTTGTTTTTCATCTCGATAAAATATTTTCTATACACTCAAGTGTGGATTAAATCTTATCATTTTAAGCCGAGGTTAAATGGGAAATATTGCAAAATACTAAAAAAAACTTTTTAATCCCGTTAATTCACCCAAGTGTTACCTTTAATATTTTTATAAAACCAAGATATAAATCCGTTAAAAATAGGACATGCTCTTGAAATATAATTTATAATGATATATAGATAAATATGCAAAAACGATTAAAAATTAAAAAAAAAAAATCTGCAAACAAATACTCTTATCGTTATGTAAATCCCCACTTGATTAAATTTCAATTCCATCTCAAATCAAATGAAAATCCCCGAGCTTATTTTTTCCGATTCCAATCAATTCCCTTTGGTTTTAGATTAGTCATAATAAAAGAAAAAGAAATATCTTTTCTGGAAAGGAAAAATTGAAGTGTGGACACCACATGCATTTTTTATAAGTAAAATAATTGGATTGGATAAAGCATGATATTTTTTTTTTAATAACCAGGTAAATATTTATTTTAATTTTTAAAACTATTCTCTTTTATATGGGGGGGGGGATTAGAATCAAACTGTCAGCCGGAATTTTTTATATTAAATTTCAGTTTTATTTCGCGCCATCTTCCTTTCCCATGCTGGAGATATTTTTGACACCACCTGAATCGAAGTATGATTTCTCAGCGATGTCTCTGTGGGTCTCACATTTGCTGCTTCTACGATATTAATAACAATTAAGATTTTGAAGAAACTTATCCAAGTTCAATTTAATCCCTTTCAGTGGGGATTATATTTTGAGGTGTACCTTCTTTACTGCTGATTAATTTTTGAGTTGAATCCCCCTTATTTGAGAAGTATTTTACTTGTAGGTCTTTTCGAATTTCCCGCTTTCAGTCAGTCACGTCCCGGATTGTTTTTCAAAACTTAATGTGCACATTTTCCTCTCTTGTTGCTTATGTCAGTCGTGGGCACATTTCACATTTAGGACAAATGCCACGTTCTCTCCTTGAGTCATTCAAAAATTTAAGGAATCAACTGTCATCTGACATCAACGGTAAATGAATTAGATAGAATTGCACTTAAATTTTATATGACACATGACCTCATATTGAGTGAGCAAGACTGAAAAGAGTACTTAATGCGGTTATTGAAAAAAAGCCCAAATATCTTAATATCTTAATCCTAATATTTTTTTGAGTTTAAAATTTTCAAAATTTTTTAAAAGCAATAAAATAATCTCTCGGGGAGGGTAGGGGTGGGATATTCAATTTTCTCCTGTTCTTTATTATAAACATTTTAAATAGAATTAAAATTTAATATGAATAAATCAATCAAAAAATAATTAATTGTTTATTCAATAAAAGATTAATTTTGTGTTTATATAACAAAATTGAAAAATATATCTAAAAAAAATTAATATTAATATTATAATATTAAAGCTATTTCTAACGGTGGATTTCATCAATAATACGATTTCATCAGATTGTATTCTGTAAACATCTGCTTCACAAATTCATATTTGTTTATTAATTTAATATTTTTAAATAAAATTGATTATAAGAGCAAAAAAATTGTGAAGTAAGTCAGAGATTAATTAGTCATTTAGCCAAATATAAAATATATAAATAACATGCTTGGAAATAGAAAAGGGAGCTAAATCTGGAGAATAGGTTAGAAAAATGTACAGTTCATGACGGATTTTACGCCAAACTACTTGAATAAGAATAACAAACCTCAAAAGGGTTTAAAAATTATTATTTGACAAATCTACTTAAAACTAAAGAAGACGTTTGATTTTAGATATTGCTTCATTAAATTAAATCTTCCTTGCAATTATAATTATTTTATATAATTAAATTTTATTAACTTTTGTAATGGAAATTATTAAATTTTTATGTCGTAATTCTCTAAAATAATACTAATAATTTATTTCAAGAGGTAGAATCGAATATATGTAGACCATCCTATGTCTAATAAAATTTAATTAAACTTTTATTTATTAATTTATATATATATTATCACTGCTATAATTTCACATAGTCGTTTGGCAAATAATATAAAGAAAAGTTTGATTCTGCTTTTATTGGTAAACTTTTAAAGAATTAATTTATTAATTTAAATTATTTGTTGCTTGAAAAGTCAAATCATTTAAGGGAAAAAATCATTCCCCGTCAGAAAGACAATGTTGGCATTTCAACTTCTTTTATATAGGATATTATACATATAAATATATTTAATCAAATGAAATTAATTTATTATTCGTATATTCCATAAAAAATTTAAGAGGATTATTAGATAATGAAGTCATATGATATATTAATTTCAAAATAAAACAAAAGCTCTTTTTTTTACAAATTAATGTTTCTGCATAATGAAAATTGAATTTACTGGCAGCAAGCAAAACTCTTTACGCCATCTTGTTTTATTTTCCAAACGAGCAAATGTCAAATTTCAGGCCATTAGGTGAGGCGATTTTTTTTTTTTTCTTTTAAAGGATACATCAAAGAAGAAGAGTTCTGATTAAGTAAGAGGAAGTAAGATGTTAATGCCCTAATGAAAATTATTTTTTAATATTTTTCCTGATAAGTGGGACCGACAAAAAGCGAGTAAGTCGAAATTACTTAACTCAGGGCATAAAATACAATTACTTTGAACCAGAAGGTAACATAAACAACATAAACATCTGTTCTTAATAAAGGCATTTTATCATTGTGTACATATCCAAAATAAAAAAGTTACATCAAAGAAGAATATGGTTTCAAAAAATCTAGCAGTCTATATTTTGGAGGGTAAAACAAAAAAAAATTATTTTGTAAATTTACTTTTTAATTAACACATTTTTTAAAATTAATAATATTAAAATTATTAGTTAATATTAGTTACAAAGTATACACATATTAATATAAAATTTTATTTTATAATATTTACTTTTTTTTTTTAATAATATTTATATAGAAATTTTTCCAGAGCCGCCGGTCTAATCCCCGGTTTAGAATAATTAGACATAATTCGTATGGATGATATAACACTTTTCTAGATGATGTTTGGCTTTTGACTTTTGGCATACAAATGGTGGTCGTCTTAGTGCGACAACATATACAAAATTAATAAGCTCAAAGAAGAAAAATCCTAAAAATAATATAAATACAAAAAAAAAAAAATCTTTTACATTTGACAAAAACAATAACATATTTATTAGTTATTTTGTTTTATTTTCTGATAACCAAACTTCTTATTTTAATTATTTCCAATGTAACATAAAAAATATGATTTAACTTCTCGATATATTTTATTGTTCCCTTCAAAAGTAAGTAGGAAAATAACGGGAATTTGTTTTTTCCCAAATATCTAATATTAATTAGATACTAGGCGCGGAAATGCGTATTCGCGCAAATCGGATTATTTCTCTATTCCTTATTTATTTATTATTATTTATTATTTTATATTCATAGCAATTTTCTTAAAATACTGTCGAAGATTTGCATATCGCATATAATTCACAGTAAACCATCTGATCGTTCCACCTTGAATAGTATAGGTGTAATAATTTTGGAAATTTTTTCGTGAACTCGACCTCTCCTACATTTCTCCCTTTCTTTTGCTAATACCATCCAATTTTTGTTCTTCTGTGCCATATCCGAAAGATCCTTCTTAACATTATCTTCCCATCTCATCCTAGGTTTACACCTCGGCTTTTTCCTCTTCCTTATTCAGTATGTTGAAAAAAATGCACTTAATAAATAAACATTATGTGTTTATTTTATTTCTCAACTTTTGTTTTGAAAAATGAAGAATTATTAATTATATATAATATAGTGATAAAGAATGAAATCCTTATGACCCTGAATGGAAAGCAAAGAAAGCTAGTATTTGCGAAATTGTGGGGGGAGGCGGAATCAATAATGATAAGTTGAACAATTTCGTAACAAAAAATTTCCTTATCATCTAGTCGATATTTATGATTATTTATTTATTTTTTAGTACCAAAACGCGATTTTACATAAATCAAAGCCTCCCAAAATGGGCGATAATCCCCCCTTCCCCCGGAGGCACTGAAAGAGATCAGGGGCTTAGGGGGGGGGGGCTATAGTAGGCTCAAGTTCAATTGAGGGAGCTTTTTATAAGAATAAGGGTGCGGTGAAAACTCTAAGAAAAGTTTGAAAATTGTAGCTTGTACTATAATATACATAAAATTAAAATTGAATAATTTTTAAGGCTATTAATTATTATTAATTATGCAATAAAAATTTTATTTTGTTATTTTTAATTCTGTTTTAATTTCGTAATCTTAGTTTAAATTTGCTATTCTATGGTGACTTTATTAAATAATTTTGTTAGTTCATGCTCCAATACATAATATTTAAAATGCAAATAAATATTAATATTATCAAGGTATCTTATATACAAAACCAGCCGATTATTCATTTGGGGCAAGAAAAAATATTGAGAATACAGAAATAAAGTAACTGCATTCCACCTTTCTTGTTTGCTCATAAAGTATAGGTTTAGAGGGGGAGGGGGGTGAGCAGTTTTTTTTTAAAGAGGGCGGTAGGTGAAAAAACTTTGAGAATCTATAATATAAATGAATATGTGAGGCTATATTTTTAGGTGTAGGAGAGAGAATGAGAGAAAAAGCATTTTGTTTTTAGAATTGGCAGTTGGACATTGTATTAATACGAGGGTTGCCTTTTATATTTCAGGATTGCGCTAAACTTGTGCTGCTGACGCTTCTATCGTAAAGTTTGACATTTTCGATGGTATATGTACTCAGAACGTATTGACATACGAGCGCCATTTGTGTAGTTTACAATAACTTGAAATCATCTCGGCTAAAAATGGAATTAAATCTGAACATTTTCGAACATTTATTTTTTACAACTTTAGACGTGGATTAACCCAACAACAGTGCATCGATGAACTTAATTCGACTTGGCGATGAAGCACCATCAAGGACTACTGTTTATCGATGGTTTGCCGACTTCATTCTTGGCCTTAGTTTGGATAAGGACGAATTTCGTGAAGGTCGTCCAAAACGGTTGTTGTTCTGGAAAACATTGATGCTGTGAGTGAACTGATACAGCAAGATCGACATGTGACTTATCGTGAGATTGAGGTATCCTTGGGCATTAGTGGGACCAGCAAACATTCAATATTGCATGAACATTTAGCCGTCAAAAAGATTTGTTTTTCATCTCAAATCCTGAAATATCAAAGGCAACCCTCGTAAGTAATTATTCGCCCTACCTAGAAAATACAATCTCCACCAAACTCCTAAATAGCATTCGTTCTTTTCCTATTTAAGTTCCCGGGCTATTTTAATCTTAGTGATGTAATTATCCTAAGATTTTTTATTTATTTTAATTTTGAAAATATTTAAGTGTTCTCTATTTTTTTTTCTTCTGTCTCTTAAGATTAATTGTACAAAGTAAAAATAACTTCAGGTGAATTTATTTTATAGCCTTTTACAAATTTCAAACTATACTATTTTTAGGGTATAATTACTTATTAATATAGTCCAAAATTTACTAATTCTCTCTCTTAAAGCCAAAAATTTGACCTCACATATTCATTTACATAAAAACGTCTTTTAGTACTAAAAAATAAATAAATAATAATAAATATAAACTAGATGATAAAGAAATTTTTGTTACAAAATTGTTCAACTTGTCATTAAGATAATTTGAATTCGCCTTCCCCCTTACTCCCATAATTTCTAAATTACTAGTTTTTTTTCTGTCCATTCTGGGTTAAAAGGGCTTTTCATTTTTCATCAATATATTATTAATAATTGTTCATTTTTCAAAACAAATGTTGAGAAATAAAATAAACAGACAATAATTACTGTTAAGTTATTTCAAAATTGTGAATAGTATCAAAGCATTCTATATAAAAAATATCGTTTAAAATTTAAAATATTACTCAAATAATTTGAATATCCATTATTAATTTTTGTAAAAAACAACCTATTTTACAATTAGACTCGCACCCTTCCCAGAAATATAGGTATTTATCTATTAGTAATTTTATTTTTTACTGTATCTTAACTATATATAAGTTATATACTGAGAAAGTATTGTGATCTCAAAAGAATTCGATGTCAAGATTTCAATAGAAATACACGTTTTGAGATCCCTGAATCTAAAAAAATATGTCTCGAGACCATTTTGGTCTCTCTCTCACTCTCTCTGTGTGTGTGTGTCTGTGTGAACAAGATTTCTCAAAAACGAAAAAACTTACAAGTCTGAAATTTTATATTTAAGCTAGGTGCCTTCCTGCTTGCTCCTCGAAGCTTTTAATTATAATTTCCTTTTTGGACAAAATTTTCTATAAATATAAATATTAAAATAGATTATTCATCTCATGGCGGTTCTTGCAAAATATTCTTATTATTTCTACCTTTAGAATAATAAAATATATGGTGTGACTAAACGAACATCACACAATTTTATATTACCAAAGGCAAGGAAAGCTGGGTGTGTGCTGTCACCACACCATTTTTTTTGGCGGGCCCCCTAGGTAGCCATTTAATGCCAATTTAATCTATTTCGTTAGATTAATTTAAGAAACAGAGTGGTTACTTCTGCACCTTCTTTACCCGAACAAAGGGAAAAGACTACATCAGTAAAGTGAGCTCCAAACAATTTTTGGGAGGATAACATTTGAGAGATCATCTAGTAAATAACTGATTTATGAATTTAAATCAAAATCTTTAGAGCGAATTTTGAGAAAATGGAAAAAACTAAAAAAGAACATCAGTAAACTCTAGTGTTCTTTGTCCGATTTAAAAAACTTTGAGGTGCATGTGACGACGAAACGTAACTTAAATTTAAAATTTCACCCTTGAGCCTCTTATCGATATTGAGAAATCTTATTCACACACTAACAGACTCAAGGGACCTCAAAACATGTATTTCCTTGGAAATCTTGACATCGAATTTTTTGGCGATCACAATACTTGCTCACTATATATCTCATATAATCCAAGAGAAAGTAAAACAATAAACAATCTTTTAAAAAATTTATCAAAAATAATCGTTTTATTGTAATTTTAAAATTTTATCACCTATATTTTAATTAAGAACATCAGTTATTTTATGGGCTAGTGCTCAATCTAAGGTGTCTTTTGGGCACTCGCCAGACGATTTACGATAGAAGAGTTACCCGATACTGCATCCTAGATGTCGAGGGCCCGATGCATTTAAATCAGGTTCACTCCCCTTCTTTGGAACTTGAAAAGTATTTAAGAATATGTGAAATAAACTTGGCAAGAACAGATAAAATTAGAGTGATTGTATTATTAACAAAAAAAGCGGTTGAATTGGTACTATTAACAAATATTTCAGTATTGATATAATAATGAGATGGTGTAATCAATGGAAAAACGCGATCCTATTTGTTTGTTTATTGTAAAGCTATTGTTGCAATAATTTATGTAATAGATATGAAATAATAACAAGGTAAACAAAAATGTCTTTACAATCTATCAGAAGTGCTGTAAATTTAATGGGAAATACATTACAATAATATATAATTAAATGAAGATAGCAAGGGAAATCCAATGGTCGCGAAGCCAAGATGACGCCTTGGAAATAGGAGCGAATCTTTCAAAGATAATAAATAGGACTTCTACCTCAAGGGATATGCCACTTATATTAAGTAGTCGACCACGTTGAACAAAGAAAGATCCCTATGCTGTTGAGGCTCGACTACCCACATTAGATGGTGGAAGAAGGCCCCATGGAAGGTCCTCACCAGATTGCTTGATCACGATAGATCCGATTACACGCAGACGAGGCCCACTTATTTTAATGACTAGCTGGGCTTTTGAGGCCGTTGACCATACAATGGTTACTACGAGGATTGTCTGGATAAGTCACGATGGCTCTAACAGAGCTACAAGGGTCCGCCAAGAACGAAGGACCAATCTCAATCGCGGATGCATTGCGAATGCCTAGTTGCATGGCAAAATGCGAAGATATGGCGGCGCCACTTGTTCCCAAAAAGTTAAATACGTTAGATGAGGCAAAATTGTTTGATATATGAGATAAATAATTAGAGTAAATATTTCCAAATAAATTTAATTTTAAATGCCAATTTGGCGTGAACACCTAGTTATTATACTCGAGTTATTTTTACCAAAAATATCGACTAAGTGATAGAGCTTTGAAAATTATTAATAGACCAACTACTAAAGTTAACCTAGTGAGGAATTCTCGGCATCTAATATGGTAGTAGATTTATAAGGAACCCCTAAAACAAGAGTAAGATTTGCTTTGATTTCGTTAAATAAAAGTATATATAATTATAAAACAAAATTATAAATAAACATCATAAGGGAAGATGCTTGTAAATGACGAAATATATTTACTACCTCATTTGGAATTTGTTTTTAAAATAAATCTCTACTTTTCTCCTGACACTCAAGCTCATTTGTTTTTTTCTGGAACAAAGGAAAATGGCCAAACACTTCTCTTTTATATTTACATATATACTTTATGTAAATGCTCTGGCCATTTATAATTTATGTATGTACAATTTAAAGAGAATGGGACGCAGGACAAAGAATTTTTTCTCTAATAAAACAAAATTTTTTTGCTATTCTTTCAAATTTTTTGTGTTTAAAATAGACTATTAATAATTAGAGAGTATTTAGGTAATATTTTTTTTTTCCTCTCAAATTTCTTAAAAATTATAATGATCGGTGATCCTTATCATCAGGGATGCAGAAACAGGAAATACATGGGTACAATGTATTCCAAAGAGAGAGTATATGATATCAATTATACTGCATTAATCTTATTAAAACTTAAAAAGAAAATAGTACTATTATCGAGTTATTTTCGGATATACTAGAGAGGGGAGATGCAGTAAGAAAATGGTGATAGGAGGAACCAGCCCTCTATAAAGGCTCTAGCTGGCGAGGGAACGTGGTATAATCTGTGCTTGTGATTGGGTGAGAGTATCATGTAAGGCTCTTAGTTGAGGAAACTTTTTGCTGACCTTGAACAGGTTTAAGATTTCTAAGATCCCAAAAATGTCCTGATAATAAATCCTTTGGCCCTGGATTTTTATTTTCCAGCATTCTTATACATAATAGAAAGGGGAAAGTATATGTTCATGAAAAAGTTAAAAATATCTTTACGTTTCAAGTCAAAAGAACCCAAAAAATGCAAGAGTATATGTGTAGTTCTTTTATTAGATTATTTTGGAACCACTCATCGGAGAAAGATGAAACTTTATTAATTTATAGTCCTAGAAGAGTTTAAGAAGCTAATTAAATTTGGAGTGAATCAGTCCACAGGGTAAGAAGGCTCGTTGAGTGGAAGGGAATTTTTTTTTAAAAAACGAAAAAAAAAAATTGATATGAAACTATGTCATGATCATAGAAAACTCTGAAATTTTATTTTATAGCTTGAACTTTTTAAATGTAATTAATAAAAATATATTAATTTATAAAAATAACCTAAAAAATAGTAATAAAAATAAACATGACTTGTATTGTCATTAAAGAACATCAGATGTGTGTCTGGAATGGTTAGATCCATTTTAGATTAATAGGAAAGGTTTCCAACTTCCCCATCTGCCTATCTTTTTTGGAGAGGGTCAATTTCATATCATATCCTTCTTCCCCTCTCCCCTCCAAAAATAAATGTTACTACTCCTCATAAATTGAATAAAAACAGCAAATAATAGTTTAAAAAATTCAATAAAAGTTGCCTGATTAAATTACTACAAATATTATTCAGGATTTACTTAATGAAACCGGTCAATTGGTTCGTGATTAGCAAATGTTTTTATGAGACGAGATTTGAGAGTTCGACGATTTTTATCATGTCTGAATTTATTGAGCAAAGAGTTAGCATTAAATTTTGTGTTAGCAACGTAAGACCATCGAAATGTTGCAAAAAAAGAATGTTTGTCAAGATCGCGTGTTCTCAAGTGGTACAAGCAGTTTGAGGGCGGCCGAAAATAGCGCGCCAGAGTCGATCAAAAATCAAGGTTCTTTTTTTTCAATTATCGCGATATGGTACTTGAAAAATCTTTATGATTGATCAAATGCTTATTTAAAAAGAAAAACTAAACAATATCTATAATCAATATTAATATAAAAAAAAATTATATAATTATTATTAAAACTCAAAATTATATGAATAAAATTTCAAAAATATGCAATTTTAAATTTCAAAGAGAAATACAAAACATAAAATATAAATAAAGGCTTAGACAGTTAGTAGAAAATTTAAATTAATTTATGAGTAGTCTCAATCAAAATGGTAGACAAGGAAGAATTAGTGCGCCCTGCCAAATTTTTTTTTTCCTTGAAAGTTTTTGCTTTTTTATTAAGAATCTAAACCAAAATCAACCAGAATCCTAAAAAATTTGGAGGATTTGGCCTTGATTTGAGAATTCTAATTTTGAAAATAATTATATTTTCTTATCTCAAGTCTTCCTCAAGAAATTTTTATTTCTAAAAACTCCCAATAAGCTCTCGGCGACCCAGTCTGTTCAAATCCAAAGTCTCTTCATTATTTTTAGTTGATGTAGTGGTAGATATTAATACTAAATTCAACTTATCACCAAAAAATATTTTCATATATCGATTAGCTACCCCCCAAAAAAATAAAAATTCTCCCTCTTAGCTTAGCTTCTCTTCTTTCCCAAATTGTTCTGCTGATCATTTCCTGATTTTATGTATTTTTTAAAAACTCTTTTCCTATTTAAAGAAAAACCATAAATAAATTCGGAATTTCCAACCAAAACATAATTGAAAGGATTAAACTTTCAAATCATATTGAATTTTAAGCGAGTTTACAAACAAAATGAATTGAATTATTTAATTACATTTCATTAAGAAACAAAAGGAAATGTAATATCTTAGTTGAAGGAATAAATTTTGTTTTTAATAAATAAAGTAATACCAAAATAGGGCTGTCAGATGAAAAAATAAAAAAGGAGGACAATTTTACTTGCAAAACATTTATATTATTTACTCTCTCTCTTTCTCTCTCCTTCCATCAAGCGATGAGTCGGCTTTCTCACCCTCTTTAATTTCATATACCGACCTCCAAGCTGTTACAAATTACTTGAAATAACGCGCTGTTAAAGAAATGCAAGATAATCAAATTATCTTATCAAATTTGTACAACTTCCCTACCTTTAATTATTTTGTAATGCCCTAGCAACGATCAATTATTGACCCATAAAAAGATAATGTATTTTATAAAATATTACAACATGACAAATGCGCGCCGATTAAAATCACATTACGTGAGATATTACTATATATCTTAGGGCTTTCTTTAATATTTACTCAACATTATGCGTTTTTTTAATCAAATTTTATATAAGATAGCAATCTGTGACAAGTGGGAGAGTGAGCTCCAACTTAAGCCACAATTCATACAAACACATATTTTTAATACACACAGATATATAGTAGTTTTACGATCGTGGTCAGCTACTATTGGTTACGTCTAAAAGCTCTCTCCCCCTAACAAATTTTCTGGCTCCTGCCAGATATTTGCTAAATATTTAAAAAAAAATTTTGTAGGATAATTCAAAACTGATTTAAAATCACTTTTAAATTAGGTCGTCGATATGGTATTAAGGATGTTTTAAAAATTCATTGATTCATAAAACGCTCTAGAAGGCATAATAACTTTTGAAACTTTACTAATTTAAACTATCAAAGTAATTTAATATATTTTTTTTCATTTACATAATAAATACTACTTTCAAAAAAAAAAATAATAAAATCACTTTAGTTATAAGAACTGACACGTCGAGATTAACTTTTTTGGAATTATACTGGATTGAGTTTCTGCTTTCTTTCCCAAATAAATGTATACTAATTATAAAATAAATTTGAATTTAATTTATTCTTACTGCCTAGCTTTGTCTCCGATGTTTTAATTCCAAATGGGTTCGCTAGGTGGCAGCAAAAATATAAGATGTTAGCTTGCAAGT
>JAAAKE020072214.1:0-25030 GCA_010014785.2 Anisolabis maritima | reverse complement strand
TTCAAAGGATTTGACAAAATTCTTTCCCCCCCCCCCCTCCCAGACCCAACTTTTATAGCACATCGACCAAAGGAGTGAGTGTATATCCCACACAAGAATTCCCTCTTCTAAATAATAAAAATTCAGTTGCAAATTCAACTTGCAAAGCAGAAGAAAGAAGCAATAAAACAGCCAAGGAAAAAGTTTTATCACCATCTGAAAGAAAAAAGTTATGTGAAAAAATAATATTTCAATTAGAGACAAAATAAATATTAATATGTTAAATATATGGAAATATTCGGACATAAGATCACTAATCGCGAAGAGATTGTTTCGATCTTAAGCGATATATTGACTTATAGACCTTTGGGCTGAGTGTATATCCCACACAAGAATTGTTTTCAAAACAATCCTCTGTAATTCAATATTTTGTACGCATCATTTACATTCATGGGATCATATCTGGTGAGCATGAATGAGTTTCCAGACCTAAAACTGACATCTTTTGAACAGCCTTTCTAAACTCCTATATTAAATTTTCTTTTTGATTTCATCTTAAATTGATGAATATATAATACCCATATATTTTTTTAGTCTTTTTCGGCATCGGAGGCCATTTAGACTCTGTCCTTATTTATTTAAATTAATTTAAATAAATTTTTGTTGCTCTGGACGGGAAACGAACCACTGATCTTTGGAACATGAAGCCAGCCAGACCTCTAGCTCTGCACCAAGGGACAGGGTATTAATACGTATATATAATAAATATTGTTTTATTTATTTATTTTTATATTTTATTTTATAACTTTTTTCATTAACTTCTCATTGTCCTCTTAAATCAACAAAATCCGAATTCGAATTTACTTTTTTCTAGCCATTATTTAATTTAAAAAAATTTCATTTGAAGAGTAATTCCTTTTCGGGAAAATACTTAAAGTTTAATATTTTTTTTTTTAATTCCATATTCTATCCTCCTCAAAAATAATTAGACAACCTATATCTTTTTTCGTCTTAATTGACAATTAGAACTATTTGAAATTCAAATTCATCAAATTTCATTATGTTTTACCATTTTTTAAATTTATTATTTCCAAGGATATGATATAAAAAATGCGCAGCCTATTTATTAAAATATTTTTATTTACGCTTTAATGACGACGTTTCGACTTCGATACTGTTTTTTCAGCGTACAATCACTTTAAAATCTCACTGACAAAAAGTTTGATTGCATTGCTTGTTGGGCGAAACCATTATTTTCGGATTTCATCAATGTCTTGTAATTATCCATTAAAACAAAATTCACTATAGAGTTTGTACAATTACTTTTGAAGGGGATAGTATATAATTTTTTCTAATTTCATTTGCTCCACTTATACAAAAATCTTAATTCTAGTTTAATTGTATAATGAATGAATTTTTTTTTACTTGGTATAATTTTTATAGCCCTTTCTTTTCTTAAATTACTGGAAGGGAGCACTGAATAAATGGCGTTTTTTTTTTTTTTATTATTTTTTTGTCAGGTCATCAACACCAGTAAAATTGCTTCCATTAAAGGGAAAATTGAGCCGACCTCAGAGATAAATGCATTTCAAGTCAGGAAATAAGCGTCTTTTAAGTGAAGAAATATTGTTCATTTATCCTTGCTTGGTTCGTACGTATATTTATTCGAAGAAAGGAAAATTCGCCACCAGATGCAGATTCAGAAACAAATCGAAGGGATTCCAAGTCGATTCACATCGAAATCAAAGTCTATGGCTCAAAGAACCATCGAACGAGATTGAAAACGAGGACGAAGCCAAAATTAGAATCTCTTTTTTATATTACTTGAGAGATTTGACTTATTGCTTTTGTAAATTTAGCTTTTTCCAATTGTACGGTATTTGTTTTTGTTATTTTTCATTTGTTATTTATATTCCATTTTACCAAGTTTTATCATTATATTTGACATAGCCGATATTAGCGAAAAGGACAAAGAACGATGTTTTGTTTTTTGTTTAATATTTTCCTTTCATTGCATTGAAAGGCCAAGACTCGAAGAAGACATCTTAGGGACGCCGTCAGAGCAGCCACAATTACTCTTCACGCACTATATGCCCAAAATCGTCATTTGCGCATTTTTCACATTTTTTATAATATAATAAATAAAAACAAATATTAAACAATTTCTTCCATTTTTTTTGTCCCTTAAAAAATTTTCATTTGCCAGCTTTAATATTATATAATATTACTCTTAATTAAAATTCCTTCAGAGATATATGTTTAATATAAAATCTCGAAATTTTTATTTTTATAAATTATTTACCATTTACTCTCCACTACTTTTAATAATTTTATTGGTCCTTAATATGAAATCTTGGCAAAAATTCAAAAATAATATTTTTGAGAAATTAAAAATTTCTAAGCTTTCTAAAAAATTTTTTATCTCAGCCTCAATTTTCTCCTCCCAGATGAACAACGCCTCTGATTTTTTTTTCAACATCTTTATAATACTCTGCTTATATTATTTCCACCACAAAATCATTCGCTGATATTTGTTTCTTTTTCTTTTCAAACTTCATCAACTTTAAATTAAAATCTCTTAACGTCAAAGACGGGGACGCAATATAATGGGGAAAGATTCTTCCCAGAACTGCTTGGGTATAGTTCAGATGGTAGGGAATTTTTTCTTGCTCTCAGGATTTCCAGCCATTCCCAAGTATATAGTGTATCACAAAAAATTATCAGAACCGCATAAACTGGTGAGGACCTCAAAATTCATAAAAAGCCTCAATCTATTCCTAATTACGACTCTCATGTTGCTTCTCCCCTTTTTTTCTATATTTCTATACTCCTATTTTTTATTTATTTTTTTAAATTATTTAGGATTATTGTCTCTTTTAAAATATCTCAAATATCCAGACCTTATTTTTCTTTGCTCTATAATGTGTAGTATTGTTCAGTATATTTTATTAAGAGTGTGAAAGAAGGGAAATTATTTAGGTAATTTATCTATCCTAGTTCTTTGCTCTTTATCAGCTCATTTTAAAGGAATAAAAATTTGCTAATTAAATTTATTATACATTCCAAATTTATTTAAAATAATGCACAGACACCTTTTACAATGAATTTTAATGAACATCCACTCAGAAATAACAAGTTCAATATTCCTCCTCGAATAAATTAGGTATATTCTCAAAGCGCTTATTTTTCTTAAATAGGCAGACAAACTTGCTCACAGCTATCAAGATTCTTTCTTGGAGAATTTTATAATTTCAAGAGAAAATGTTATAATTTAAAGAGGAAATTTCATTAAAGATTTCTTCTTTGAACGAGAAATACATAGTGGAAGCCAAGCAAGAAAGGAAAGATGCCTGCGCTTTGCTAATTGGCAACATGGCTTCCTCTCGTGACACCCTCAGCCTCCTCTCCACCTCAATGCCACCCTCATCATGCGCTCTGCTCTCCTATTAACATACTAATGTTATTAAACCTACTTGTACTAACTTCGTACTTGCGTATACAAATAGTTAACATAAATTAGAGAATTGATGAATTCATCCGTTTGGTTGGCCGGACACCAAAAAAATGGGTCAAAATTTTAAAGAGATTATGGTGGTTAGTGAATTATGATTCTTGTCACAATCAGTATAAGCGTTTATAAAATAATATTTAAATATATCTTTCAAATAACCAATTTAAGAAAAATATTGAGAACAGGCTGAAATCGAACCCAGGCCTCTCATGTTTCAGTTGAGATCTTTAGGTCATTATGACGCTATTCCCATTCGGAAATATGAGATTGATTAGATTGATTATCCTGATTTGGATCATAAATATTTCTCTCAAGGTTCTGGTGATCTTCCAAGGATACATTTAGCTCGTAAATGAAAGACCCGAGTTCGATTTGCGGCTGTACCTAATTTTTATTTGAAGTTGTGATATTTAATTAATTTTAATTATATTTTTTAATTGTTTTCGTCATAATTTAATTGTTAAAAATTCATCAACTCTTCTCTGAATTTTCTATCAGCGTTTCGATTCTTTGACAAGACCCTTTGAAGGGCAAGGGTTTCAAACCCCGGGGTGGGACTAACTTTATCATATGATCTAGAAATATACCGGGGATGAGAGAGCTTTGCTGGTGTGGTCGAGCGCCTGGGGCAAAGTAAGCACACTTAGCTGGAGATCCTGAGGTCGACCCCTGGGGGCCATTGGGCCGCAGCAAAAATATACTCAAGAAATATTTTAAAATATAGTCCTTATAGTGAATAGTAATATCTAATTCCACTGAAGGTCTATATATATTTTTTTATTGTTTATATCATAACAATTAGATTGATTGTTAAAAAGTCATCTTTTCACTGAATAATAATGTTTATGTAGCATGGACTATAAAAGGAAAATTACTTTCTACAAAAGAAAATAAATTTAATGAGACGATATCTTATTTTATTCTTAAGCTATTATGAATGAAGTTAATAAAAAATTTAATTATGCCTTTTTAATAGGTTTTAGTCGATATAATAATAATTATTATTATGCATTTAAAAGTATTATTATTTATAATTTGAACTTTCTTAATATATAATTCTATTTATCTTTTTTATCATTTAATTTCTTTGACGAGTTAACTCTCTCTCTCTCTATCTCATGAACAAACTTCTATTTTCTAACTTTCTTTTCAAAAAAAAATTCTATCAACTTTTTAAGTTGATCATTTTTCTCTTTAATTTGTTTAACTTTTTTTTTTAACTAAATAAAAATAAAGAAAGGGTATTTGAAGAAAAAACTGAATGTAATTTGACCATTATGGCTTTTTTCATTCATTAACAGTAAAAAAATTACAAACAAACAAAATTGTTTTTGAATTCTTAGTCAGAAAGAATAATACGAACCTTGCTTGAATTACAAATAAGGGTTTATTTATTTTAAATTAATATAAATATTAAAATGTTTAAAAATCAGAAGAGTACACATAATTTTGGAGGTTTGAATCGGATGAACTAACTTGATGAGTTAAGCCCTCTGAATGTTTAGATGAAATAAAAGTTTTATCAATAGACAAACCTTTGATGAAAATGCAGGAATAACAAGAGAATATGAATTCATTCAGATGGGGGGTAGTAATCAAGAATTACTTGAGGTTAGCATTTCCTCTATTCTATGTCAGTATTTTTACATTCATTTCCACTAATATTTATTTATTTCAACCATTTACATAATTTATTTTTACAAAAGGGACTTATACTCTAAAGCAATGTGCCCAACCACCGGTTTGCCAGAAATTTTTCCCGCTTCGCAGGGAAATACTATTAAAAAAATTCCATTTAAATAAAGTTTTTAACATGAATATGGCTTATTACTTATTTATTTTGTCTCAAGGCTTAAAATTTTTTACTATAAATAATTAATGAATATAATTTTATCAGATTTCCTTTTTAATTCATATAATATAATTATTTTTTTTTATTCTCCAAATAAGACAAAAAAATTTTAATTAAATAAGTCCAAGGAAGCCATATCTGGGGATTCCTTATAAGCACAGGTATTACATTTAAGTAGATTAAAAGTATTATGGTGACTGTGAAGGATAACATTTATACTATATATATTCTTATTTACACGAGCATTCTCGCCGACAACTTGATTTAAATATCTTAAAATATATATTTTGACGAATCACTAAATTTTTCACTTTCCTATTTGAGAAAGTCGAAACCATACGTTCTCAAATGGAATAATATCTTAATTGTCTATACTGCCTTCTTTCCCGTTTTTATCTACCGTATAGGAGAGGGAGAAGACCTCGTATATTTTTTTTATTTCTATCTAGAGAGCACTTTTATAAGGAATACTTTATTTAAATCTATCAAGTTTTTATTTACAAATTAAATGAAATAGAAAAATTTGTTAAACATTAGAAGTCATTTTTGAGCCCATTCTCAGACAATTGAACAAAATTTTATTAGTTTTGAGATTTAGCGAAAGGATATAAACCTTTATATGTCCATTCATCGGATTAGTTAATAAAAATGTCTGACTCTTTTAAATAGCAATCAATAGTCTCGAGTTCATTTGAAAATTAAGCAACTGGACTTCAATATTTCCAGAAATATGCTAATACATTAAATAAGTGCGAATAAAGAACAAAAAATTAGAGAGAAAAAAATGATCTTTCACCCCCAAAAATTTTCCAACCTCATCCCCCCCCCCTCCCCCTCCCAAAGGATATGAATGCCACTAGATAAGAATTTTTTTAAAGTTTACTTATTTTTCCCAATAATAAAAAAATTCCGTTCACTTCATTTTTTAAATAATTTTAATCTTATATCTAATCCTTTTATTCTCCTGGTTGTAAATTTTTCTCTAGAAAAGCTAACGCACATACCCATAAATATATAAAATAAAAAAACGAAGATTTAATATATAAGAAAATAATTTAATATATAGGAAAGAAAAATTGCTTCAACAAGTGTGAAATAAACAGAGGGGTTGAAGTAAAATTATATTTTGGAAACCAATAAAGCTAAGTGTCAGAGAAGAGAGAGAAAGAGAAAGAGAGCTTGAAAAATCAAAGGAAAGATCTCCTCTCTAAGACTCGAAAGTTACAAAAAAAAAAAAAAATTATCATAATGATAATAAAGATAATCTTTGAAAATAAAAATGTGTAGCTTAAGTTGTAAAACATTGATTGGAGGAGGGTTGCTATCGACCGCTTACTGTTTTAATTTAATAATTGTGAACATAATTTAAATAAACTCGTTTTCCCATGGCGCAAATTCTGATTGCTTCCACTTTGTTTGGGCTCCAATCTCTATTTATTTGTCCTTAGTCCTTGTTGGTAAAACTAAGACACGCTCAGAGTTGGCCCATATGAAAATTGAGTGCAAAAAAAAGTTAGTAAAAACTCTTCTAAAATTGTTTGTAAAAGGAAATGGTGAGAGGCGGAGTAAATCTCCACTAAGGGATCTAGCTGGAGGGGAGTAACGAGCTTGGTATAATCTAATTGTGGCCTTGTCCCCTGCTGCAGAGATAGAGGTCTTTCCTCAGTAGTTCGCTTCCCGACAAATTTATTTATATTATATTGGCTATCAATTATAATAAAATAAATAAGGGCAGCACCTAAATGGCCTCAAAGGCCAAAAAAATCTAATTGGATTAAAGTGAGGCTCTTGATGGGAAATTCTTTGTTTACAGTATTTTAAAGTGAGGTTAAAATTCATAAGATCCCGACTTAATTTGACATATTTCTATAACTAGATAAAAAATTTTTTCTAAGCATATTTAAAAAGGAGCAGAGGACCCATAAGGTACTTTTCTTACAATGATAAATGAGATGCAAGATTATGTAAAAGAGACTCGAAGTAAATTATTTGTCCTCGCTGTCGCTTGGTCCTTTTTTCCTCTTGGTTGGGAGGTCTTGTCTCTGACCAGAGTTTGCACCAGAGGTCGATATCTCAAGCAGACGTTTTCTGACTGCCTAATCGGTGCAAAACCACTATTTCTTCTTCTTAAAAAAATCAGCTTTCCATCTTGCCACCTTTCTCATAGAGGGTGCTTCTTAAATAACTAATTTACCTCTGGATAATTAGATGAGAGAGAGAAGGCTGCCTTTGTAAATTATGAGGTGCCACGTTTCATTAGCACCTCTTCTCTAGAATCTTAAAAAAGATCCTTTGAAATTAAACTTAAAAATTAATTTCCCCTATTGAATGAAAATCTTTTGGATTTGTACAATAAATATAATAAATAAATTTAATTTGTCTTAGAAACTTAATACGCCTTTTTTTTAGTACTAGGAACCAGGATTTTTTCTGGTGAGGTTTCAATTTTATGGAGGCGATGTATAATAAAGTACAAAAATTTAGAAACAAAAAAAAAGGACATTTAATAAATATTATAACCATTGTCATAAATTCTAATTTGTATTTTTTGTTAAATATTTTTATGGGGTTTT
Organism: Anisolabis maritima; assembly: GCA_010014785.2. Classification (NCBI taxonomy): domain Eukaryota; kingdom Metazoa; phylum Arthropoda; class Insecta; order Dermaptera; family Anisolabididae; genus Anisolabis; species Anisolabis maritima. The sequence goes on along the minus strand of JAAAKE020072214.1, from coordinate 17,115 downwards.
AAAAATTTATAATCCTGGGGGTTTTAACCCTTAAACCCTCTCCTGGCTGGGCCGATCTTATTATGTTCGAGACCCATTTAAAAACAAGTTACTTACGAGGTGACATTTGTTTTGTTAAACTAAAAACTGCTTTTCTCAAAAATGATAAAAAAAAATTTCCAAAATAATTTAAGATTATGTACGAGGATTGCCTTTTATATTTCGGGATTTGAGATCAAAAAGAAATCTTTTTGATGAACAAATGTTCATGCAATTATTGAATGTATGCTGGTCGACTAATGCCCAAGGATATTTCAATCTCACGATAAGTCACATGACGATCTTGCAGTATCAGTTCACGGGATGAGAGTTCGGACCCCGGCCCTCCCAGGAAATTTATTTAAATCATTTGGATACCAAGTGGAATAAATAAATGTGTATCGTTTCAAGTCTATATGGCCTCAGATGCCGAAAAGAGTAAAAAACAACCTCACGGCCACGGGGTGGGGGCAAACAGGAATGAAAAATATTTATATTTTGTTACCATGGCAACGAGTCGCCCTAGGCTTTCTAAGGGTTTCTTAATATCCTAAATTGAGAGGCCCATACTGTTTTGAAATGGAATTAAATGAAAAAAAAAAGACAGACTCTGGATTAAACCAAAATTTTATAATATTATATAAAAAAAACTCAGAGGGTCGCAGCAGTAAATGGCGACCACCAGTTACCCAAGCTAAGACTAGTATTTCTCCTCTCTTTTTATATCCCAATCTTTTCTTCTTATGACAAGTTAGTTAACATGCCTGTCTGATCTTTTAGAGAACAAAATTTTATTAAGGATTGAAATTATTAAGTTTGACTATAAGTTGGATATAGTAAAGACGACATAGCGAGAGTCTCTGGCGAAAATATGAGTGCCCAATTTAAGGTTGAATTGAAGAGGCTACAAAATTTTTTGCAATAGTTCTAGAGAGTACAGACGATTTTAAAAAAATTCTGACAAAAATAAAACTAATACAGTCGTTCCCCTATTTACGATCGTCCGACTTGGAATATTTCAGAAATACGACGTACGATGCGTTGCAAAGACGACGAAAAATAAAAAAAATTTTCCCAAAAAAATCTCTAAAAATTTATAATTCTAATCCAAATAAAAATTGGCAAAAATTAAAGGTGACCCAAAATACATCCTCTTGTTATGTTAAAGGTAATAAAAGGGTTTTAGCATATTCTAACATTTTGATTGTCCTTAATTTATTTATTATTTATTATTTTCGACTTGCAATCGTTTTTTCAGTCTCCAAACCGTTTGTAAGGAGGAGAACATCTGTAAATATGTTTTCTCTCATGAATTTATTATAGAAAAGAAAAAAATATTAAAATATCAAGCTCTGCCTAAATGATGAAATAATTAGCATATATAAATCCAATTTATATTTTCTGAATGGCTGGATTTTCCTTTAAATTCAGCTGGAAAATATTAAGCCTCTTTTTCGATTTGATTCTCATTTCAAGGATGGAGAGAAGGCAACTCAAAAAGATGCTGGAGCAGAAAAAAGAGCGATTTCTTTAAACAGACCAGTTATTAGATGCAGGAGATTTACTTTCTTTCCCTTGATCGTTGCTCCCTTCGGTCCTAAATCCTTCTGTCGACTTTGCTATTTTTCAATCTTCTGACGATAAGTTTTAATATTAAAGAAAAAAAAAAAAGTTATTTTTTCAAAAAATATCTGGATTATAATATAAATTAAAAAATACATATAAATTAAAAATAAACAAAAAATCTCTCTGAAATAAAATAAAATTGTAAAATATTCAATTTTATTGTAATCCATGTATATTTTGATAAAATTTCGTATGAAAAAAATTAATATATACGTATAACTGGTGAAATGAATTGGAAAATTAAATTAAATTAAAATATTCTAGTTGCTGGCTTTGCGTTCCCCCTTTCAAAAATCCCTTCAATGAATAAATATAATTTTAGATGAATAGTTAAAATAGGCTTTCTTTGACTTGACATTACGATATAATAGAGATAGAAGGGCGTCACTAGGTTAAGGAGAGAGGCATCTGCTCTAACCGAACGCCCAGGACATCTACAGCCGAGGCATTTTGGAACCATAGAAATCTTAATTACACTCCAATTACACTGTCAGCAAAAAGTTTTCTCCTCCAAGATTCTCTCGCCCATTCACAAGGAGAGATCATGCCTCGTTACTTCTCCGGTGTACCTACACCAGCTAAAATGTTTATCCGCCTATCACTATTTCCTTACTCCACCTCGTCTCTCAGCCATTTTGAAAATAACTCGACTTTAATTATGATTTATTTTATTAAAAAAGCAATTTTTTATTAGAAGTATAATAATTGATCAGCCAAAAGTTTTCTTTTAAAGTCTTTTTCGGCATCTGAGGCCATTTTGACTCTGTTCTTATTTGTATTAATTTTTGAGAGAATTTCCAGTCCCATCTAATCCATCTTTTTTTTATTTTAATTGAAAATAAGAATAGGAAAAGCTTTCCTATTTTGTACCAATCTATTTTTTTTTTCTTTTATATATTAACCCAGGAGTCAGAGACCACTCTCTTTTATTTATATATGTATATATAATTTTACAAAATAATGTTTTGCATACATATATACAATACAAATTTTAAAAAACGAGTTAAAAAATAAATTTCACTTAAAAAATTAAGCGTTCATAATAAAAATCTATTGTTTTATATTTGAGTCTTGTAATGACTTAGTGTAGACAGATTTAGATGATTCCAAATATTTATGTGAATTTGATATGTACCTATGAAATTTTTTATACTTTCCTCTAATAAATGAATGATATTTTATGGAAAGTAGACCTGATTGCCGATGAACGGCTTGAAATAAAATTTTATATATTATCAAGAACCAAAGGAACTTTTGACAACAAAATATCCAGTCAAAGTTGTACTGTATTTGAAAGCAAAAGCAGAAAAAAGCAAAATATATCTTTAACTATAAACTTCACCAAAATAATACACATATTTAAAATTATTTTATTCTATTTATTGAACAAGCAAAATTTTTTGTACTTTTTATCTTTTAACATTTTCTAATAAGGGTTTCCTGATTAAAAAACTCTACATGAATAAAAGATTCAAAAAATTTTTTCCAACAAAAGTTGTCCAAAATGATGAGTAAAATAATTTTACTTTTGTCTATTATTTCGCCAAAATTAATAGTTAAAGATATATTTCATTTTTTTCAGTTTTGATCCTCAAAACCCCTTTGAAATTTTTTTTATAGGAAAAGTCTTGTTGCATTTTTGGCTCCTATAACTTATTATTTTTATCAAGACTTAATGGTCCTTTAGGGATTTGCTAGGGTATCTAGAGTAGTTAGTTATTTAAAGCATAAAGAGATTGAATCGCTTTGAATTCAGAATTCAATGCCTTAATTTGCTCGACTAAAAGACTCTTTGATTTACAATTATTTATTTACATATATTAAATGAATGTAATATTTTGTCAATTATACAGGAAAAAAAGAGAAATAATTTTTTTTCCAATCAATTTTTTTTGTTTGAACTCTTAATGAGAATTTTTGATGAAAAATTCATCCACGTTAATGGTCTTTTTCAGATTTATGATTATTTTGTTTTACTGGATTCATAATTCCAAGTATTTTTCAAACATTGAAACGCAAGCGAGGAGGAAGACTCCCTTCTCTTCCTCCAGCCCTTCCATCCCATATTTCTAATCTTGTTCAAACCTCTCCCCCGTTACGTAAATGAAAATTTATTTACTACAGTTAGTTGTATATAATAGCACTTGTTTCAGAGTTTTGAATTTATAGTATCGCAACTTTATTATCTAACATAAGAAAAATTATTATACCCTTTTTTTTTTTCAATTTTGAATTGTTTTTTTAGGATAAAATTATTAATAGTAAAAAAGTCAACTCTATGTAATTTTTCTTCAAAAAAAGTTTTCTTCCATCAAATTTATTTATTTATTTAAATTTATTGCTTTGATTGAGATTGTATTTATAATTTAGGACATTGGAATTTAACATTTTTATTTTCATTATAAAAGATCGAGAGATGGATTGGACTGCCTCTTTTTTCCCAGTCAGGATTCTAGCACAGAGTTTCCCAACTTTTATGAACTGCTTCTCACTCTTTTTTGCGAGAAAATTTTAAAATATAACAAAAAATAATCCAGTGTCAAAAAATAAAAGGTATACACAATTTAAACCTTGTTTATTATTTATTTTTTACAAAATATATTTTTATAAAGACAACTGATCTTTATAAAATAAATTTTATTTTGCAAAATGTATTTAGTAGATAATACATGTTGGCCCAAATGTTTACATTGTATTGCAGCCAAATTCTTTTGGTAAACTGACTTTTTGGCCACGTTGAGAAAACGGATGTTATCCACCAAGCCAGGAGTCGAAACATTAAGGGGGAGAAAATAAAGTTATCTGTGGCTAAGTTAGTGGCGTATTCAGGAGAGGTCCTCCCCCTCTCCAAAAGCCAAAAAACCTTACAAAATTTCATGAAAACATGAAAAAAATTATAATATTAATAACCTCCCTGCAAACAAGAATTCTGGCTACGCTACGCTAGTGGGTGATTTAGTCCCAGAGTGCGCATGCGTTTATGAAAAAGGTGGACCCAAAGCGTCTCTCCACTCATCTCTTTCTTTAGCTCGGCCTGTTGTCTAACTATCAGGCGTTCCCATGAAAATCTAATTTTTAACCATTTTCTCAGGAGATATTTTTATCACATCTGAAAATCTCGGAGATGCAAAAAGGGCCCAGAGACTTTGTGAAATCAAAAAATGAACTTCGATTAGTATGTTTTTTCTAAGTTTTATAAAAGCGAGAATATATGTCAAAAATTATAAAATCCAGTGAGACTATCTATTTAAATCAATTTATTTCCTCGCTTTTATAAAACGTTGAAAAAACGCTCAAAGCGAGGTGTATTTTTTTTTTTTTTTGGTGGGCCATTGGAATCTGTCCACTAAATGTTTTTTTGCTATCTTATGGGTCTTCCATGGTCAACAACAAGTCGCTCTCGCGACTCTTGTTTCTTCTATTATAATGGTATTGTAAACTATTATAATGGTATTGTAAACTAAACTAAATCCAAGATATCCTTAATTGGCTGGAAGAATTTATTTTTATAAAACCAATACAAATAAAGGAAAAAACTTGGATTCTTGTATGATAAATAAATAAATGATACTTCGTGTTGACAAATTTTAATCAAAACACCTAAAGCTGTATAGTCGACTAAAATACTATAAAATTTGATGAATGAATGAACCAAAGTTAAAAAAAATGATCTAAAAATGTTGAGTGAATAAGTCCAGATTTCTTTTCTAAACTTTCCATTTCGAGAATTTTTCTACAGAATATGAATCTATATATTGGAAAGAAATTTATTATTAGCTCTCATAGTTTTTTGATTAGATCATAATTAATAATTCCAATCATTATTTTTTTATTTTTTGCGCATTTGTCAGTTTGTATTCCTCTCATTGATAGCTATAAATAATCGAAAAATGACCCTAACAGCACAGTAATGGTTTTCACCCTCCAAAATTAATTTTTTTTTTTTCATTCGATTTTAATAAAATTTTATCATTGTTTTATAAACATCTCACAAAGGAAAATACCCCTAAGTATAGTTGTTATGATAAGACTTTTTACAAGAGTGTTTCTAATGGAATATCTCTGGTCGAAGATAGGTTTAGTAATGCCAACACCAGTTTTAGTTGTTTGTTCATTTATCTGAATTAAATCCTCTAGTGTGGAAATGTTTTCAGACAATCCATCCACACTATATATTATCTTCTTCTCCTTTGAAAGTTGAAATAGACAAGAAAAAGCAGGAGCAAATGACGTCAAGGACGAAGAAAAAGGGCGGTTTGGGAAAAGTCCTCAAGCACTCAACTCATTCCCTCGCTCCACAGTAATTCACTACAATTCCAATATGAATGAAATATACTTAAGAGATTCAAGTTAATTATTATTTTTATTCTTTAATAAAAATTTGTTTTCTACCAAAAAATTGGATATTTTAGCCTAGTTGCCTACAAAATTTATAAAGAAATTTGCATGGCAGACGGGCACTACCTCTTGCTTTTCGATGATGGTATCTCACAAATAACAGCACAAATAAAAGAGGACACAAAGATTTGTGGGAGTCAGTTAGAACGAATAATTTCATCTATTTCAGTCAGAATGAATTTTTTTTCACACTTACGATTTTTTTTATATGATTAGAACATATCGATCACACACTGCCATAACTGATTCAATTTATGGATGTTTCTGTAGAAAATTTCATTAACCCACACCATATATTGGCAAAACGAGTTCCCTTTTGAAATTATATCAGAATAAGAGAACACGCATTCGTATTTATCTAAATATTTGTGCATTTTTTTACTTCTCTTATATTCACAGTATTTAGTCTTTTATAGATAATAGTACCTATTCTGTGTATTTATTACACTCTGTATTGTGTCTTCATTTATCACTTTCCTAGTAAGTATACAAGATATATCCGATTCTATTCAATACTATGTTTTATACAACTAGTTGGACAAAACGGGTTGACTTTTTTGGAAAAAAAAAAAACGTCTAACAGTGTCTAAATGACAAATATTGTATATTGTAAATGAATAATTACCTAATGTGATGTAAGAAAAAACAATCAGTTTTGGTCATTTATAAGCCTCAATATAACCAACCAAATCTTAGCTAATCGTTTTGTCGTACTCTTCTTCGTGTCCAACATATTATTATAATCCTTTGTCTAAAATAAAATTATAAGCCTTGTAAATATTAGGATAAATTGATACGAAATTGCCTGGATAATGATATCATTCATTAATATCAAAACCATATGTAATGGAGTGGAACATGGGTTCATGTTGCCTCCTCTCTTAAATCCTAACAACAGCAATAAAATTAATTTTTCTAATTTTCAGAAATTTCTCTGCTCCAGTTTTAGAGGGTCTATATTGACCCCTTTGAGAATATATGTTGTAAGAAATAAAAAGAAATTCTTGTTTTCTTATTTATCCAGCAAAACAAGAACAACATAAATCTCAATGTTTATTTATCCGAATTTCTGCAACGCACAAAAAATTATAAATTGTTCTTAATCCTGTTTGTTTATTAATCGAATATTAAAAATTTTTTTGAATCTTAAATTTTTTTTTTATATTTTTCTAGATAAAGCCTATTATTATTATAGCCTCATATCACAAGATATTCATTTTTATTGAATTTTTCTTTTTTTACAGAATTTGGCAAGGTTCTGCTGGATAAGCTGATAGCATTCACTTCCGAGAGCCGACTTTTCTTTTGTTAGGTCAAAAGGGCGCATTTGAAACGCACAAGTTTTTTTTTCTGAACGACAAAAAAAAAAAATAGACACGAAACTATAATTCTTCCCTTCTAGACTTCTTGAACTTTTCTAAACCTTAATCTCCTTTTTCTGATAAATAAATAAATTAAGATCAAAACTGATTGTTTCGTCAATTGAATAGTGTGAATTAAGTTGTCCAAGAGGTTGTAAGTACGACCTTTGTTGAATTAGTTTGGTTGGACTGCTAGAAATTTTGCGAAAAGGGATAAGAAATATAGAGAAATTTGAATTTATTTAGAAATTATTTAAGGAATGATTCAAAAACCGCTCTGATTTGGAATCACTCGCCTTGCTTTTGTTATTCGGTTGACAAAACTGTTTTTACCATTTTCGCTATCTTTTATAACCTCGATTAAATGTTTTTTTTTTTGTTTATGTTATCATGGAGCGGTACACTACCGAGCAACGCCTTTTAATCGTAAAAACCTTTTATCAAAACAGAAAAAGTTATGCGCAACTGTCAGACATCAACTGGGCAATAATGAGCCACCTATTCAATTATCAGTTCGCAGAATTGTGAAAAAGTTCACGGAAATAGAGTCAATAGTCAATAGTCATTATTAAAAACAGTGGACTTTCCGTTTTTATAAAACTTTTTCATGTTTAAAACTCTTTGATCGGTAGAGTATCGCTCAATGACAAAAAAAGCAATCATTAGAAAGTATTACAGATAAAAATGATAAAAACAGTGTTGTCAATAAAGCAACAAATGGCGGATGATCCAAAACCAGTGCACTTTTTTAATCCCCCTATATTTTCAAATGAAAAATATTTTTAAATCAATAAATACTCTCTTTTGTTTTTTATCAGCCTTACTTTGTTAGTGATGATTATGATAAATTTTTACGAGTTTCTCTTAAAAAAAGTCCATATAATATATATAGGTTTTTTTAATAGTATTTACAAGAGACATCAATAAACAGAAGGAAATAAAAGAGCTCAACTTAGGTAGAAGGAAAGCCAGCCCTCTTGTCCGGATTACAAATAACGATTGAGAATGAGTAAAATTCGAATTAAAGGAATATAGATGAGGCTTAGAAAAAATTTAATTAAAGTAAGATGAATATACGTTTAAGAAAAATATCCTTTGATAAATAAATTTTAAAAGTGCTGAATTTTTTTAAATTATTAATCTTAATTTCATCCGACAAATGAATAAAAAAAATTTCTTGCTTTATTAGCAAATTTTTTAAAGCTAGTTTTATATTAACATTTCGAGATAGAAATCAATAGATATCAGCGTCTTTACATTTTTGTTCTTCACGATCAGCAACGGATATAAAATATAAAAATCCCTTTGGATTTATTTATAATTTGGTACAAATAGCAGCTTTACTATATCAATTTGCTGAATGAAAGGGCAAATAGGTGTGTCACACAACCATATATAGCGAACTAAATTTAATTATCTTTTATTAGGTTTTTTGGCCAACTATACAATTCCCAGTTTTAATTACAGCAGATTATCTTCAGGGCCTACAATTTGTAAAACTACAGAATAAAATTAATAATTAAAAAAAATTTTTTTTTGAAAGAACCACAAAAATTTTATTCTATCCAAAATTAAATAACACAACTTTGGTGAATTCGAAATCATACCTTTAATAATTTAAAAGAATTCCCTTTGGGTTGAGCTGAGAAAATAAATTTAAATAATTCCTTAACTAATTTTGTTCAAAAATTGAAAATAATGTTTAATTAAACCTAATGCATATAAAATTAATATTAATGTAAAACAATTTGTTGACCCTGAAGATGATCTGATTAAAACTGAGAAATGTATAATCATTTGGCCAAAAAAACCTTATAAAATAAAATATAATTAAATTATTTTATTTCTCTAATATATGTGTTTGTGTGATACATATATTTGCATTTGCATCCAGCCCATTGACGTTGAAAAACTTCTATTCGTACCCAATTATAAAAATGTTGACTAGACGTTATTAAAAATTCAGATATAGGCCTACCTAATTAGACATTTTTTTAAACAAACTTAAAATAAAATAAACTTCAACTTATTCTGATTATATTAGGGCCAGATAGCAATTTAAACATCTCAAAGGAATTATTTATTGCTGAGATTTTAATTGAGATTTCAAAAAAAGAAATTCCCTCAGAGTTGAAAGAACAAAATGTAATTGACTTGTATAAAATAACCCACAAAGGCCAAATTTTAACAACTCTTTGAATTATTCCCAGCTTTTAAATTTCAAATCTTCCCTTAAAAGCCAGAAAGTCCTTTCTTCAATGAGAACTGTTATTAAGTGTCAATGAAGATAAAAATAACTATATTTTTATTGTTTTCTCCCTGAAGAATAGTTCTTTATCCAGTTCAAATTTTCTAATTAATTCTTTAATCGTCGACTAATTGGGAATTATGTAGTTGGTTTCAATAAGTGGGAAATTGTAAACAAATATTTGAAATTTAATTTAGTTTTTATTAGTTACGGATTTTATTTCAGAAAATTATTTATTCATTCCTTTTTACAATCTTTAAAGAGAAATAAAAAGTAATCAGAAATAAACTACTTTAATCTGCTAATGTTTATCATCAAAATATAATCAATTCAAAGTTAGATAATTTCTAACCGCAATTTGAGTTTTATTGTTGTTGGTTTGTTTTGTGTTTGAAAGTTTTAATTAAAACTTTATTTTTGGGAAAAAAAATCAAACTACTAATTCCTCCTAGAAAAAACTAATCTCAAAACCTAGAAATTAATATATAAACATGTATAGATATCTCTTGATATTTTTAATAATTAGGAGTTGACCAAATAACACTCCACATGACCTGTCAAAAGTTGCCGGAAAATGCAGAAGAACAATAGAAGCGATCACCGCTGAGGAATTTATTAGAAAAATGTATTTATTTAATAGAAAAATAGAACGATGATAGTTGGGCAGTCAGATTAAAAAAATTTTTCTCAAATTGACGTTTCGGTCTCGAGTCAAGACATTCTTCAGAACTTGAAAAAAGTTATAAGAATGCCAGGTGTTCGTGCATGTTTAATATGATATTTTATACATTGAAATGGTATATATATAGTGATTTTTTGGTCAGCGCAGTCTTAATCCACTGCACATCTGTCATTCTATTTTTCTAGCAGATGAACAAGTTTACCGTGTTGGAAATTATTGGGCCTGGATAGAAGAAAAAAGGTCAAATGAAATTTTTTGTCACATTAAATAATAATAATCCTAAGATTAATTGCCATCAAATTAATTTAATAAATATGGATGTATTATGATATAGATAGATATGCCTGGATAACTATATTGTAGTCTTGTATATTATCGTTTAAAAGTCTATATAGCCTCAGATGCCGAAAAAAACTCTAAAAAAAACATTCGAAATCCCTCGAACAAAAAACTAGCCGTATTTTTCTTTTTCCAGTGTATAGGATAAAATATTTTTTTTGTTCCTTTTAATTACAAAATTTATGGATAGAATTATTAAATTATTAATAGGTAGATCTTCAGCCAATGAAAAAATATTTTACGTACTACTCCGTATTACAGAATAAAGTTGTAGTAAGGATGATGCCATTCCAGTGATGTCGAAATATTAAATAGTGAACGGAGTATTACGCAAAATATTATTTCAATGTCTGAAGTTCTACCTGTTAATAATTTCTTTACGACCATCTTCAATCAATCAAGAATTATTGAATCCAATGGTGAAATAAGAGAAAGCAAAAATGAATATTGTAAATTTTGACTTCTTTTTTCCAACTTTTTGACGAGCTGACTCTGGATTGAGATATTTTTTAAATTAAGTAGAACAAAATGTCTTTTTCTGGATATATTTCAAAGAAGATTGCCAATTAGATCTGACAGTGAATGATGTGATTTTTTTTTGAGTTAGAAAAAAAGAGCGCGATCGCATTCAAAATTCACACATCATCTTATTGGATTTTTGAATTAATTACAAGTTCTAATTGTTAACATAAGTGATTAGGGGAATTTTTTAAAACTCTTGATTGATTTATGATAGAGGCTCATACATTGTGGATGGCAACCCGAGCTAAGACTGGCTTTTTGTACCTAAATACGAGTCTTCACTCCTCCCGCCCCTCTCTCTCACTCTTTCAAAACTCTCATTAAATAGCGACTTGATTTTCCTCTCGATCGCATTCATATGCCAATCCCAAATCACACTAGACAAAGAGAAATACATTTCAACAATATTTTAGTTTTTCGTTAATTAATTCATGCTTGCCTTTGTACAAAAACATTATTAGTATAATATTTATATAGGTCTATAGAACTAGTAATATGATATATTTTTTTTTTTTTTAATAAATATCAAAATGAGATTCATATTTAATGTTTCAAATAAACACAAAAACTTCATACGAGCTCTAAATAATTTTATACTTTGTACAAATACATACGTTAGATGTATCGTTGAATAGGCTATATGTTTTAATATTTTAATGATTTAAACACGAGTAAAATTAATGGATTTAATAATAAGAGCGATAAATGCAATATTTAATAACCAAATTTCCTTGGTTCTTTTTATAAAAAGGAGGAAGAATGCCATTTTGAAGTTTTCATCAAAATTCGTCCAGAGTTCTTAATTAGATAGATAGTTTGCAATTATCTTGTTAACAGTGCTTAATGGATTTTGGCAAGTGATTAAATACTCGAATAGTCTAATTTTAGTTTCAATTATTACGACCAATTTCAAATTAACATTGTTTTATTAAATTATTTGTTATTGATTTAAACAAAATTTCATTAAGTTTATACCCTTTTATGGGTTAAAAAAACACATTTCCATTTTATTATATTATATCTATGTAACCAGAAGCATAACGAGTGGGCTTCTCTAGGTTATTGCAATTAAAATCAACGAAATCCACTTTTGAAACAAACTTTTTAGAAAGGGAGGGTGTCCAAAACATGAGGGGAGGGCCAACTGCTGAAGAAAGTAAGGAGAGCTGGGGGGAAAAGTGGAACAGAGGGGGTACTTACAGAACCAAAGGTCATTTAAAATTTTGGCAAAGAAAATGTGGAGGAGCTGCGATTTATTCTTACTAATCGTAATAATAGAACATTGTGGGACTATTTTTTAAGTAAAATCCGTTTTAAAAATAAAAATAAACAATAGGATATTTTTTCGAAACAAATTTATTTTCAGATTCTACTTTCTTTTAAATTCCCTCATAGTCGTAGCTCTGTACCTAACCTGTACAATTCACTGTGCAACATTAAAATGTTCAAGTTTATTGATTGATGATCCGCTTAGGCCGGTTGACGCGCAAATTCGCGAAGACAGAAGATTCACAATAATCAAGCTGCCTACTAAATTCCCTCAAGTGTCAACGGCCATGAACATATGGTTATCGGAACAGGCGGCAAACTTTGCGAAAAAGATATCCAAAGGAATGGCAAGTGCTTGAACAAACAAGGGAACTATGTGGAATATTAAAAGAAAGTATGTAGAATCTGAAAATAAATATGTTTCTAAAATATATTCTATTGTTTATTTTTATTTTAAAAGGAACCTTACTTAAAAAATAGTCCTCGTATTTATGGTCGCATCATGTACTAAAAATCTCAGAAATCATCTCCACTTCAGAATACTGGCTGGGGGAAAAGACACCCCTTGCTCTCTTTTTACCAAGGCCGGGCAAGTTGCCAGCTTCAATCTGTCCAACAATCATAAGGGACAATGGGGTTTGAGTGAGGGGAAGCTTCGCCTAATTTTTAAAAAGCCCTTCCATCTTGAACAATATTTCCATCCTTAAAACACGTCTCTATATAGACATGTTAAATCATTCTAATAATAAATTTAAATCATTTCGAATTGATGCCATTTCTTTGTTATTATTTTGCTTGGAATTACATTCGTTGATTAAATTATATTCTATTTCATTATATTATCACTTGAAGTATATTGAAATATAAATGTATTATGTTAGCAAGTTTGTAGGATTTGTTTTGTTAATAAGTTGACTTGGATGGATTCAAGTCTTATTTAATTTATTTCTTAGTTTTTCTTTAAAATTTCAGATCTAGCTACCAAATATTACAATGGTGGTTAGTTCGATTTTAATTGTCTCTCTCCTTTCTATAACAATTTTTCTTCATTCGTTGAAAATCAACATTCTAATTAAATTCCACAAAGAGTTCATTGGTTAAAAATTACTCCTTTTTAACCGTATTTTATACATATGATCCAAGAAAATCCCCTCTAGGGAGAAACTTGATTATGGTCCGTATTTTGGATCGGAATTTTTGGCAATCCCCTTCTAATCTTAAATCTTTCGAATTCTCTATTCTATTCTAAGACCATAACGCAAATATTAAAAAATGAATACTTAAAATTGGTTGGTGTTTAAACGGCGGAACATCAAATGGGCCCAAGGGAAAGGGTCAAAATTATTCAATTTTTTCCTTCCCTATTAAAAAATTGACAATAAATCATTTTTTCATAACAAGGATTTATTAATTTTTAAATGCAATTTAAAAACATCTCTTAAATTGAAATCAATCTAAAAAAACATATTAATAAATCAGATGGTACGTTTATTTCTCAAATACCTTTCATTTGATTTAATATGTCTTTGTCAATGGGAGATGGATTTTGTTACATCAATAAAATAAACATTTTCGACAGTTTATGACTTATGACTTGTTTTATCACTCATCGGCATAACATTCTCAACAAATGTCCCTTAGTTTGTTTATATAGTTATTCTATCAAAATATTTTTTAATCTTTTTTTGAAAAGCAAAACAAAAAAAAAAAAAAAAAATAATCTAAATTTCCAATCAATACAATTTTTTTTTTATAAAAAATAATTATACATCATTGTGTGTATAAATTATTATTATAGTTCGTATTGTTTGCTGGAAGATAGGCAACCAAAATGACCAACTTGCCAATAGACTTTTTGATTAATTGTTCAGACCACGCATGTTCATTTTTTTAATTTCTCGGTTGATAACAACTGCGCATGAGTCGTCACCTCTTGAGAATTCTCGATCAATTAATAGAAAAATCCGAGTGAGTTGGTTATCAGGTTGTCTTCCATCAAGCAATTTATGCATGCTATGATAACTGATGGAGAAACAAGGCTATGCACAGGGTTAGTCCAGAGAAATAAATTTCACTAAAATTAGATTTACCTGAAAATCAGAAGGTGGCGAGTTGAAGGAAAAAAGCAAACTAGTTCATATTCCTTCGTTTAAGGCTCAGGTGGATTCGAATCCAATTTATTTAAGTGATTTATTGCCCCTTTATAGAGAAGGAAACCCCCCCCCCTCCAGGGTACTCCATTACCCTTGTTATTCTGTGCTAGATATATATCTCTAAGATTGAGAATATTTAAAAGTACATATCAAATTTTATATTGAAATATCAATTTCTTGGCGAGTCCACGACTCATCACAATGAGTGATGATTCATGTCTACTTTTGGGCATAAATACAGCTAAAAAATTGGACTGAAGATGAACAAGTAAATCTCGTTCGAAACGTCTCAATTTTGAATTTTTATTGAGCATTCGAAGACTGCCTTAGTGCTGATCCTCTATTCCTAATAAATAAGAAAAATATTAAATAATTTCTTCCATTTTTTTTGCTCTTAGAAAAATTTTCATTTGCCAGCTTCAAACAATAATATTACTCTTAATTAAAATTCCTTCAGAGATATCTTGAATATAAAATCTCGAAATTTTTATTTTTATTAATTATTCATGGCCACTTACTCAACCCTCTTAATAATCTAAATAAACATAAATTTAAAATTTGTCGCCGTTATAAATCCAAATTCCCTTTTATATATATATATATATAAAAGGGAAAATATATATATATATATATATTCAGATTTTTAAATATTTGGCATATTTACGGTTCCAATTGTGTTTCCCTTTTGAGTTAACATTCCAAAGACAGCAGAGGCAGTAGTAGGCTTTCCCTGTTTTTACTCTCTCTCTCTCTCTCTCTCTTTATTGTTTTTACATAAATATATTATTCATCGTTGCCAATAAAAATATCAGTATGCACTCGTCGGCTATAAATTCTCGTCGCTTGTGAAATCTCGATTCTCGCCAAGTTTATTTCCCGATTTGTTCAAGGAGAAAGGGGGAGGGTTCCTACTAGTGGAGAAGGACAAATTCCAGTTAACATGTTTACACATTGGGTGGGGGTGGGAACAAAGTTGAAGGCCGGCGGCTTTCGTGTTGATTTGGACAATTGGACTAATTGCGTGTGTCTCTCAATGCGTTTGCACGGACAGCTTGGCAAGTGGCGCTTTAGCCCTTCGGCCCTTTGTAGGTCCCATCTCCATCTCCATCTCTCATCTCATCTGGGCCCCAAGTTAAATTGCCAGCCAGCCCTTCGCACTTGGCTTAAGCCCTTCAGCCTGATAAGCGCCCCCATATAAACCCGCTGCTTTGAATATTCACACGCCGCCTCCACTCTTTTTCAAAATTGCATTATTTATGACCTCCACTCTATAAATATTAAGCAATTTTATGCAAAATATTTAAGATTATTGAATAAAATGGAGCCGCAGGTCCCAAGTCTGTTTGTCAAGAGAGACGTTGAGACAAAGCATAAAAGCTCTTTGTGCCAATTTTCTAAAATACGTTTTTGAAAAGAATAATAAAGCAATTCTCATGTAATATTTACCAAAATTTTTACCTAGGCTCCTTCAGTTAGTATAGTCTTAATTGTCGTTGAAAATTTTTACCGGAGCAAACTTTTCAACATTTTATCAATCAATCAATCTTAATTAAATTTTGTTTTTTTTTTTCTTTTGCTAGCAACAAAATTTTAGAAATGAACTATTGAGGGAAAAAATGAGATTGGATTTTACTATATAAAAGCTCCTTCCTTCAATTCATATAGAAAAATAATTTACATATGATATTTTTTTGTGATGATTTTTAATTAAGAATTTAGGATAGGAATGCAGCCATTTGATAATAAAAACAAGTTATTTGTCGTTGCCGACCCCTCGAGCACTTCCTCAGAGCGAACATCATTTGAGTCTGGCGTTCATCCAAAGCATCATTTGTAAGTGAAAATAAAAATAAAACTGACCGATACCAATAGTTAACGTAGAGGTAAATAGATATAGCAATGTTAACAAAATAATTGTACCAAACTACTGTAAAATGTTCAATTTGTTAGCCCTCAAGAAGTACACGAAACGTCTGCAACAATAAATAACTTTTTTTTATTATCACCTGACTACATCCAGGAATTCCTATCCTAACTTCTTAATAATTTATATGGTAATTATTATCTCTTTATCTTTTCTGAAGGATTATATGTTTTCAAGAAGAACTATTTGGTCAAAGTAGATTAAGCCATTTTATAATCTTGAGATAGATCAAAAAAAGGCCATCAAATCACTGACTGAAACGTTATATTTTGTTCAAATAATACAACATAGTAAAACAGAAAGAAAATGTGTGGAAAAAATAATCCATTTCTAAAATATGTCTTTTCTTAGAAAATCGGGACTCACCATTAAAGCGGGCTTCTTCGCGCCTGTTTCTTAGGAGATTGTTGGCAGAGGTATTATTTGTCTAAATCAGGGGTCTCCTTTGTCCGCGGGTCGGACTGAGAGGCAAAAATTTATTTTAAAATATTTAAAATATAGAGATAAAAAAAATAAAAATACATTTGTCTAATTATAAATAGAGAATTTTAAGAACTATTCAAGGAAAATTCGCA